>PDUE01000946.1:0-53259 GCA_002909645.1 Monilinia polystroma
TACTATAAATAGTAAAATAAATTAATTAAAAAAAGATTTGAAAATAAAATAAGTCATTTTTATATTTTTCCATTTTTTTATTATAATCTTAATTATTCTTTATTTTATTATTATTATTATTATATATATATATATACATTTTTATTCTTTTCTTTTAACAAATTTTATCAATTCTATTACATTAACTTTTTTCCCTTTTCTAAAAAGCATTTTTTTCTTTTTATAATAAAAAGAACAGGGCATTTATAAAAGCGTATATAAAGGCTCTAAAACACTGTGTGTAGAGCGCACCTGAATCTTATATTCCTTATTACGTTTATTGTCACGTGAATTAATAGATCTATTAGATTTCAACATATTGAAAAAAGCGCAAAAACATAAATTATTTTTCTATTTAATCAAAATTATATTATAAATTTGCGTTTTGAATTTCAATTCACTACCTTATTTTATTATAAAGTTATAAATACGAAAAATGACTGATTTTAATAGTAAAAGTAATCGGAATGGGGTAGGGGTGTCCGGAAAGTGGGGTAGGGGACTTACCTAGCTAGTACCTACCTATACTCTCATATATGGTAGATATTTTGTGAATTAAAAAATATAATTTAACAATATAAAACCATTAAATAAATACAATAATATACTCACTTTGGGTATATATATGTTCGGAATCGGGGAATCCCTTGCATGCCGATTACAATTCAATCCAATTGAATATATGAATTGAATACCTAATATCAACTTGATTATTATGACAGCAGTCCTCCCTCTCATGCCATCATCCATCAATCGATGAATACGTAGGTACTCTCGAGTAGATTTCCGAGTATTCAATGCTAGAACTGCTAATAAAAGCTATACATACATATCTAAGAAACTTTAAATCCTCCCCCAACAACAACAACAACAACAACAACAACAACAACAACAACAACGACGTATTTACATGATTTGTGTGATTTATATTACCATCATCTATCACAATCCTAGGTAATCACAATCACAATCACAACCGCAATCGCAATCACAATCCCAACCCCAACCACAAACCCAAACTCAAAACTCAAACCCGATACCATAATAAATCATATCTCAGACATAAACAATCCAATCCAATATAACTCTCTCTCACACACACTCATTCACCCACCCACCTTGCTATACTTTGCAACTTTCATCCACAAAAATGTCACTTGGGGGGGATACTGCGCTTGATAGAACATCGTCGCCCAATGCCATCGGAAATGGAAATGGCAATGGTAACAATATCGACACAGCTGGAAGACCCGCTACTCCTGAAGATCCAACCGCAAAGGCCGTTCGCGATGTTACGAGTTCAGAGGTGAGCAACGTATCAAAAACTCTCTTCTAATCTTCCAACAGAAAGCTGACCATATTTGCAACGTAGATTGGAATCTCAACCTTGTTGAACCGTTTGAAACAAAGTATTGCTTCTGCAAAGGCATTTACCCCGAATCCTTGAACACCCACATGGATACAGAACTAACGTCCGCAAATCAGGAATTCGCATCTTTTCTCAAGAAACGGTCTGCTATGGAAGAGGAGCATTCAAATGGATTGAAAAAGTTATGCAAGGCAACTGGAGATAGTATCCGCAAACCAGAGCATCGGCATGGTTCGTTTCTGCAGTCATACGAAGAGGTTCTCATTATACACGAGCGGATGGCTGAGAATGGGGCTCAGTTTGGCGTATCGCTTCATCAGATGCATGATGACCTTATGGAAATGGCCTCGAATATGGAGAAGGGCAGGAAGCACTGGAAGAATACCGGGTTAGCAGCAGAGCAGCGTGCTGCCGACACGGAAGCTGCCATGAGAAAGTTCAAGGTGAAGTACGATGCTCTGGCGGACGAGTACGATAGAGCTCGCACGGGTGATCGGCAATCCGGAAAGATCTTTGGCCTCAAGGGCCCCAAGTCTGCAGCGCAACATGAAGAGGACCTCCTTCGCAAAGTTCAGGCTGCAGACGCAGATTATGCATCCAAGGTACAGGCTGCACAAACCCAACGTACTGAGCTCTGGTCAAGAGCAAGGCCCGAGGCGGTGAAAGCGCTAGAAGATCTCATTCAAGAGTGCGACTCTGCATTGACGTTACAGATGCAGAAGTTCGGTAAGGCCTATGACAGTCCAGCTATGCCGTATACGTACTAAATGTATCAAATAGCATCCTTTAACGAAAAACTACTTCTGAGCAATGGCTTGAATATAAGCCCAATTCGAGCCAAAGAACAAGGGACCTCAAATCGCAGTCTTCGTGAGGCTGTTCATGCCATCGATAATGTCAAAGACCTGAGCAACTACATCAGTAGCTTTGCCGGCAAGGTACCCTCTCGAGTTACGGAAATAAAATACGAGCGGAACACGGTAGGTTCTTGAGATCTCTAGCTGGCTTGGTCTAGACGTGGCTGATTTGAATAAAGGTTTTGCAACCTTCACAGAATATTGGCCAACGCCAATCAGATCCCAATACCCTCCATTCTCGACAAGGATCAGGAATACCACCCCAGCCATCCCATCAGGTTCATATGAGCATGAGCCAATCCTTCCAAAGTAGTATCCCCCAAACTCACCAGCACGAAAGAAGTTTTAGTCATGGTCCATCTCTATCGCATCATATTGCGGCGCCAGTTACATCGCCCACAAACCAAATCTCCAATTCTCCCGACTTCAATACTTGGTCACCCCGTGTGGATGGACCTCCTCAGATATCGACACTACCATTTCAACCACAGCCTCAAAGTGAACCAATCTCACAACAGATACTGCCTAATACTATAGTTCATGCATCAGTACCCTCGGGACCACCCTCAGGATCACCCTTAGGACCACCCCCAGGAGCAGCATTTAGCCCCGGACCAGTTCCAAATTCAGGCAATAATACTCATCTAGCGCCATTGAAACCAGTATTTGGGCTCAGTCTTGAAGAGCTTTTTGAGAGAGATGGCTCGGCTGTTCCCATGATTGTCTATCAATGCATCCAAGCAGTTGATCTATTTGGACTCGAGGTCGAGGGAATATACCGGTTATCTGGTACCGCATCTCATATAATGAAGATCAAGGCAATGTTTGATAATGGTAAGTTGAACAATCCAGTTGAATTTAACAGCCTTTCTAACAATTTGCAGACGCATCTAAGGTGGATTTTCGTAACCCGGAAAGCTTCTTTCATGATGTTAATAGTGTTGCTGGTCTTCTGAAGCAATTTTTTCGCGAGCTTCCAGACCCTCTACTGACTGTTGAGCAATACCCCGCATTCATTGAGGCGGCAAGTCAGTTAAACCCCCATGTTCATCCCCGATCAATACCCATCTACTAACCCGAAATAGAGCACGATGATGAAATTGTTCGTCGCGACTCTCTACATGCCATCATCAATGGCCTCCCTGATCCCAATTATGCCACACTGCGAGCCTTGACTTTACATTTAAACAGGGTCCAGGAGAGCTCAGCATCTAACAGGATGAACGCGAGCAACCTGGCAATTGTATTTGGACCTACTCTCATGGGTGCTAATACGGGACCGAACATCCAGGATGCTGGGTGGCAGGTTCGTGTCATTCACACCATTTTGGACAACACCTATCAGATATTTGATGATGATTGAGATGAAGATGAAGAGCATACAACCAGCCATGATATTACATAACAATGCTCAATGTCAACTGATTAGCCTATGAAACAGAAATCAAGGACAGACAGTTTCTAGCACAAAGTTATGCGGCGTTGACAAAACAATCCACCGGAGTATGTGCTACTTCGCCTTTCACCATTTTGACGCATTGGCTCATCAAGTTGTCTCCCACCGAGCGGATTTATGTCAGGAGGTGGCCTACCTCGGATCCGCCCCTTTCATAGGTTCATGGGCTAAAATCTAATGCCGATGTTAGTTCAAACGTTGAATCAGAAAAGGATGCATTTTCTTCGAGACTTGGGCATTTCTGGATTACAGTCACATTATTTTTGGGCGTGGTGTTCTATTCACTCAATGCGTATTTAGATAAATGTATAGAACAGTACTAATTGAATAAATTAATTATCTGAAGCAACCACCTTCCGTGTCTAATATATGACTATCTGATAAAATCAACAGATCAAGTCATCAACTGACCCCTTTTCTACTCGCAAATAGCGTCAAACTGAGACTTGTATCATTCTCACCCATATTTGGAGTTGGTTCTCCCAGCATCTCCCAGCGTTTCATCGTAAAAGGAAAGCACTGGGGGCTCTGCTCTTTGCCGCGATCTGTGTTTGTATTACTGCTATTCCTCCCAGCAGCTACGGTTTTCAAGGGCCCTCCTTGATAAATCCATAACCAGTCAGATGGTGCCGCCATGATACTATAAATATAGCTAATAATTGAATTGGAAGCTGCTTCGCGAAAGTTGCGACCACATTGCTGACGGATGTCGTCTGGAAGGACATCTACTATACTTAGAACAAGATCGAAGCACTGCTCCAGTGGCAGATGTTGGATTTCTGTAGTAGCTTTGACAATATATAATTCTAAAAGGATGGCTGTCAAAAATAAAATTGCCCTTCCCCGATGCTCATGGCCGATTTTTGATTGTCCCAAAGCTACAGTTTGCGAGGTTGTGAACGATAATAGCAATGGCAGCCATTTCGTAAGGAAGGCAACATTACAATTGGTGTGTTGTGTGTTGGAAATAAACTGCGAGGCGCCATTGAGTAAACTCACTATATCTGAAAAGCAGCCATTTGAATTATATGATGTGCTGGCTTTCTCGGCATGTATCTTGTCTATAGTCAAGTCAAGGATGGCCAGCAAATTCTCTGCTTTCGTTAACTGGTGCTCTTGTTCTAAGCTATCATTATAACCTGAAGCTTTGGCGGCATGGAAGAGCGCGAGAAACTGGGTTTCGGCACCGCGTCGCAAGTGATGTATTGCAGTGAAATCTAATGATGGTACAATGCAAGCCCATGTGGTGCCACCTGCAGTTATGGCAGACTCAACGGCACGACTGAGATCATCGAGCTGAGGAGAGACCATGTTCCGAGAAATGGCCGGGGAAGATTTCCCAGAGCGAAACGTAGATGCTACTTTTAATTGGCAGAAGGGCAGATTGAGATAGTTCACAGATTTCAGCGCATCGCCCACTGAAAGATTGGAAGCACCAGTCTGAGATGTAGGCACCAAAAGTTTATCAATCAAGGTAGCTGTTAGTCTAGAAGCTTCTTGGTTGGTAGACGCGGATGACGAAGGCAGGACCAGAATTTTGCTGGTCATATCAGCGCTAGTTAAGACGAGAGTCTGAAGTAAGTCATGCATGGCAGAGCTACCTAAGACATCCAGAGGGTGTGGAGCGATGGATGGCATATCGTGAGTGGCTATTGAGCATGCCTCAATTGCTGATCGAATGACCGTTAATATTAATTCAGGATTGTCAGTTTGCATACGGCTTTGTAACAGTCGAAGGCGATATGCTTCGTCTGATGTCAGAACCTCCGGTACGGTGACTGGGGTCGCAATCAAAGCGAGCAATTCCATGATTACTATATTGTCGCTCCTTTGCGTTGGGATTGATTCGGCCGTTTCTGTCTTCAAACAGGTATGGACCAGATCTTTCATGGAAAGGCAACCGAGCCCGATCAAGGGGCCACAGATTTTTATCATGCTGGGGCGGTGTCCCAATTTCTGAACGTAAGATAACCAGCTCGCCATTAGCAAATCAAATGAATGTGGATTAAAGTCTCTTAGGGTTGTCAATAGTAACACGCATTTTCGCTGTTGCTCGGGTGATTTATCCCATGAGATCGATAAATGATGAGCCACTCTTTGGAAAAGTCGTTCCATGGTTCCCTGATCAATACTTGTGCCGTTTGCGAGAAGCTTTTCAATTTCGTCTACAAACTCAGCCTCATTGTTTTGTGATACACCTGACATATGATCTGATATAGGAGAACAAGCGTCGGCGACATACTTCCTGTCACTTAGAGCAAGCTGGCGAGAAAGTTGAGCGGTAAGGTTCTGGTTCTGGGGAATTCTGGATGAAAGGTCTAACAAGGATGTCAACATAACTCGTGGCATAATATCGCGATCATCTGCGAATGAGCGCGCACGACTAAGAAGAACATCAAACAAGCCCTTGGTTGCTCCAATCGCAGCAAAGATCTCGGCGTGCATATTGAGTGTATCCGCGCACGACGCAATAACCTGATGATCAGTTGAAGCTGTAGCGATTTTGATCACATCGGCGAGCATAGAGAAATCTTCTATGATTTCAAGATAGTCTCGCACAGCTCCGAACGTGATGGCTGTGAGCACGGATGCTTCACGAGCCATGGGTGATATATCCCATTCATTCAATGCTGTACTCGATGGCAGCATCTGAAGTTCCAATTCACGACGAAGCCAAAATCCAATGTGGGATTTGCTTGCGCGACTCAACGATCGGATGCCATCCAGGCTATTGATACCGTAGTTGACCAAAGGCGACTGCCGTTCTGAAGCTATCGGTATCATGTGTAGGACATTTCTCACAACAGAAATGCTGGCCGCTATCTTGTGGGTCTCCAGGTCTATTGGGTAATCCGCTCGACAAATCAAAGTTCTGTGCAAAGCAACGATCTCTCCACTCACGTCATGAATAGGAAGCTCCGCAAGTAGCCTCGTTCCACAGGGGCCGTCTGGAGCCAGGTCGGCTTGATCGTGAATACCACCTCGGCTAATTAGCCATTGAAGGTATGTAGGGATGCAAAAGTCGTTGGACCTGGCTAGCTCTGAAACAAGATGATAAAACGAAGACTTATTACGTCCAAATTCGCACGCACTGGAATCAAGAAATGACAGGATAGCCGCAGTCGCCTCAGCACCCATTTTACTCCAGGATCGTATGATGCGAGCACCTATAAAAGTTTTTGCATTTCCAGGTCTATAAAACGACGTTGACCAATCCAGAACCGCATGAATAAGAGTAGTTTTGTCATCATCAAGCTGCCAGCAACTTTCTATGACCTCAGGTGTGAATAAGGTGAAAAGCGATTTATCTAGTATGTTGATAAGGCGTTGTCGAGGGGGATGCTGGGCCTCGGGGGCCAGAGTGGTAAGACGAATGTTCCGACGATTGATCTCGTCCCATCTAGTCGTGGGAAGCTCATTCGAGTAATCTAGGTGCACCTGTAGGATTTCACTGTGCTTGGACCAGACTTCAGGACAGACAAAGTTATCTGGATTCGAAATCATCAATTTATTTATAAGTAAGCGTAAGCGATCGTTCAGAGGTCCCAGTATATCGGCGTCAGGATGCTGAATTGCCTAAAGAGATGCCGTCAGTTACGTACAAGGAAGTATAGATGAATATGACGGCATACCTCCGAAAATCGATTTAGTAGAGTAGTTGTTAATCGACGTCCAAACCTCCGATACTTCAAAATGTCTTCCCAATACACTTGGGAAATCAACAGCCATATTGGTAGTTTGGGTTGAGAAGTCGCCTCGAGTGAGGATAATATCCAATCTATATAATGCTCGCGATCTATAAGACATTCGGAATGAAAATGAGCAGCCAAGCGAATCCTGTCATGCTTGTAAGTAGATGCGCAAGCATGCGGGAATTCAATTTTTATACATACGCATAATAAATCCTGCGGCGAAAGTCCTTCTCCCCACATGTCCCAATAATGCTTTCCAAGACCTGTTCAACACAAACTGTAAAATCTCGTACCCATTTCGCCTCTCCTCCCATAGCAAAGGCACCACTGGCACCCTTTCTCTTGAACGATCTCAATTCATTTGCCCCGACACACTTTGCTAGCCAGACGGCCCTTTCTATGGGGATGTTCTTGTTGAGTGAATGTTCAAGGAGTACTCTACCTCTGATTCCATGGGGGATCGATCGACTAAGGCGGCGGAGTGATATAGTGGGATTGGCTAGATCTTTGAGCCATATCTCCCTTTTCGTGTCCGTAACTGTTACACGTGGTGGCGGTTTGAAAGTTGAGCTGGCTGTAATATTTCCATGAGCCCGTCGCTGAGCTAGGACGCTTGAAAACAACGATGACAATGTGGTCATACCACTTTTGTGCTTTAAAGATGGATATATGGAGGCTTTTGCCGAACCTGTCTCGTTCTGTGACATTTGCGACTTGTCGAAGAAGCCTTGTCGGATGACATGTTCGGAAAACTGGTCTTCTGGGTGGTTACCGTTCCATGGAAAGAAGTCTGCATGGCCTATCAAAAGTTGTTAGTAACTTTACTGAACGCAGAGATTAAGCTAGCTATGGTTGTATATACCATTCGGTGAATAAGAAGGTGCAGCCGCCGGAACCTCTAATACCCAAGGCTTCGGGCGAGCATCTTTTTTCCCGGAAGACCCTGTTGATGGCCCCGGCTTGTAAATAGAAGGCGGGGCGTGTTGTCCAGGTCTAACAGGAAGAGGAAATGATTTCGCAGATATTTGATTATAATTTTGATCGGATGTCAAACTCGATTTGGACGCTCTTGTACGAAGCACATCGGAATGAAGCTGCGGTCGACCGCGTGGACGTAGGGATTGTCTATTTGATATTATGTTAGAAGGTGTCGACCTTGAAGCTTCTCCCTGACTCGAACTCCTCGACTCGTTCGAGATTTCCTGCTTCAGGCGCGACCCTCCTGCTCTTGAAGTTTGCCCATAACGCAGAGATGCAGAATCTGGCATATCAAGCGTCAAGTCTATTAGGGCTTCATTGTGTCTCCGAGTTGGTGAAGTAGACGACAGACCTCTTTGCGGGGAGGACCTTGAGGTAATATTTGAGTTCAGTGACCTTTGGGACGGTCGTTGGGGTTGTGACCCAACGAGGGGTTTTGTGGTCATGATTGCGCCATGCCGTGGTCGACTATTGCGACTTTAATGAAGGTAATGAAGTTCCAAGAGTTGTGAGACTGCGCTGGCGATACCTGAGGTGTAGAGTATGTACAGAAAGGTCGGAAAGCTATATTTGAGAAGATAACATCTAAAGCAATCAAAATGATTTGGTAATCGTCGCCTGGGTCTTGATTAGAAGGTAGGGTATTCTATGTCGCACAGGCGCAGGATCCCTTTTGTCGGATGCTAAGGCTCTTATTGTCTCGAAGCAATCGTGGATATAGAATGATTTGTCGTATTGTATCGTATTGTATCGTATTATGCAGAACAATGCTACCTAGTCGATATTCTCTACAGATGAAGATATAAAACACAAGAAAGATGACCAAAACAATACGTTTGGATGAGGTCAGGTGAAGTAAGAGGTGTGGGAGGATTGAGAGACCCGAAAGTGTACCTACGCGCGACCATTGTACGAACCGACACCCGGTCTGTACCCCGGTTCGCCCAGATCGGTCGAGCCACATCTATTAACCCATAACCCATTTGAAGGTCAACCCACAATCGCCATCTTGAACTTGACTGAGCTTGAGCTTGATTTTAATCTTGATCCTGAGCCTCACTTCCTGTTACCTTTACTACCCCCAAGGAAACAACCAAACGAGGAACAATCAATTTATCAAACCATACTACTTACTATATCATTCAACTCAAAGTATGACGACCAAAAAGGATATGCGACGGGGCGATCTCAGTATGTATTTATTTTCATCCCTTCATCTGCGACTTCACATAAAGTTGCTAACTTGGCTCTTCACTTCAAGTCATCCCTTACCAAGCTCCAGCTGCGAAAGATTCCCCCAGCGATTTCAGTGGTACATTAGGTAGCACCTTACCAATGGCGGCAATGTTTACTCGTAACAAGCTTATCGGATGGTTCGTCGACTCAATTACATTCCATACTTATATGACCAGTTTCTTGAAAGATTATGTGCAAGTATATCTGCTAAATTCATAAAAGGGCTTCGGTGGTTTTTGCTATTCAGAACTGGTTAGGTGAGTCTTCAGAGACGAAGAAGACCTCATCACAGCCGGCTTATTTTTCAGTGGGAATGTCACGTAAGATACACTCGCCCTTACATTCGCAGTAGTAGTCGATACTAATTCACTTGTACTATAGTGATGGCGCTTGTTATTGTAGGTTGATTCAAATACCCCATTACGGAGGAATAGCTCGCTCATTTATGTCTTCTAGACTTATCTTCCAATGTTTCTTCCTCCTCCCCCTGCTGCACCAGTAGCTCAATCAGCATAGCTATGGCGGAATTACGAACAAACCATGAAAGCAATATTTATGAGGGCAATGGCAAGTAGTAATATGGATATGAGTGCCTGCGGGAAGGCGTTTTCTGAGGAACTTATTATACATGAAGCACACTCAAAGTATGGGGATAAGGAAAGTGACACGATTGAAGTTAGATTAGTATGGATATAAATGGGAACAAGAACAAGAACAGCAACAGGAACGGCAATGGTGATATGGATGAATAGGTATGCAAATGTGCCCTGCTAATTGGGTAAAAAGTAAGATTACCTTGTTCAAAGATGAGATCAATAAATAAATGAGCGGGATATGAAGCAAAGGTCAGAGAAACAAATATCTACTTTGATAGATGCCAAAAAGCTACCAAGCATTGTCTACACAGTATCTGCCACAATATCTGCCCAGTAAGTGATAAGTTGCCGCTTGTCACTTATGAATTGTTTCGATGACAATAACAACTTCCAATTGCTTGTCTTCTTAGCTTCAGCCATGAAATTGCAACCTTTGTTGTCAAAAGGTCAAGGGGCTATTGCCGTATTGATAAGGCAGAATGAAGTACTAATTCCTTAAGGCCTCACCAAATGAAAGAGAGCCTTACGTAAACATTACTTACTTCATCGGCCCACTTTTATAACTGAATACGGTATTCGCTGCCGCAACTCTTCTTCTCTTGCCACAAAACCATCCCTCTTACCCTTCCCCCCCGTCCAACTAGGTAAATAAATACGTACGGAGTAGTTACGAGCGAAACGAACGAATCATAGTCCTGCTTTTACGCTAATTACAGCTAATCTCATGCCCACGCTAACCCAATGAGGGTCTTGAAGCTTTATATATGACAGACTAGTATGAACTAGTATAAACTAGTAGAGCTAGTAGAATTAGTAAGTTACTAGGTACGTACTACCTACTGACACAACACAACACAACATCTTCCGTCTTCTACAACCCTTCCAAAACACTTACCAACCCTTTAACTCAACCCCACCTCGAACTCGGATTCAAAATCAAAATCAACCCAAATCCTATTTCACAAAACTCTACATCCTCTACATCCTTTTTTTCATCACTTTAAAATAGAATCACCCGTCCCAAAGACACCCAGTCACACTCGAGTTTATGTCCATCGAAAATCTCAAGACGATCGGTATGCGACCTTATCCTTTCTCTCTCTCTTCCCTTTCCCCACCCCTTTTGACTTTCAGCTTTGGGGGAAGCTAGGACATCACCTTTAGTACTTTGGGCGTATTTGGTCATGTCAGATACACCTGCAACTGTTGACTCTCATTTATCATTATGATAATTATCGTCCTTGCCATTATCGTTGACCGCTTTTGGTGCTGTCACTAATACTTCAGAATAGACTCCTTCGCTGAAGCCGATGCCGCCGGAGATCCAGGACCAGACCAAGGCTCAGGGGGGACAAAGTCGCAGGTGAACACGAACGATTCCTCCCCTATCGCAACTTCAAAGTCTGCAAAGTCTGCAAAGGCTGCTCCCGGTGGAACTCAAATCGAGAACTTGAAAGTCTTTGGTAAAGAAATAATTCACGCACACATGATTTTGAGCATAAATTCTAACATGGTTGCGCCCTTAGATCCCTTCGCCGAAGCCGACGAAGAACCCGGAGACCAGAAAGCCGCAGAATATATTCATATTCGTATTCAACGTATGTCGGCCAGTTATCTGAAGCTACAACGCAAGGCTTGTACAACAGTCACTGACCTTCATGATTATAGAGCGTAATGGTCGTAAGACTTTAACCACTGTTCAAGGACTCCCAAAGAAATTTGATCAGAAGAAGATTCTCAAGGTTATCAAGAAGAAGTTCGGTAAGTTGCGTTGTGCAAACTCATACTTGAAATACCAATGGCTCATCTTGGATATCACAGCTTGCAATGGCACCATTGTCAACGATGTTATCATGGGAGATGTGATTCAACTTCAAGGAGACCAGCGCAAAGATGTGCAAGAATTCCTCACTGGCAAAGAAGGCTTAGAGCTTGAGGCCAAGACCATCAAGGTAACTTGCTGTTTACAGCCACTTATCATATCATGACTAACCTTGACATTAGGTCCATGGTTTCTAAAATCGTCAATCACACGTCTCGAGCCATCGCAGTCTTGTACGCACATGTCATCAGATATGGTTGCTTCCATACTCAATTCAAATCTTACTGCGAATGGCTCTACAAACGCGCTGACGAGATAGTCCCGACCATTCCCGCATTTTATATAGAAAGTGCTGGGCGGTAATAAGGGAAGGCTTTGCAGATGGATGTTTCAACTTTGCTTTTACAGCAGGGTTTTCATTCTCTTTCTTTCACTCTAGTCAGATCAGGTTGCTGATTGCACCTGGCTGTAAATTTTATTCATTACGCCTTATGGCATAGTAAAGATGACAATTCATACAAGGCCAACCGGTCCTATCCTATGTTTCCGTGTTCTTGATTCCAGTTGCCTGCCAGTGAACAAAAATCATCATATCTACTGAACTCCTCATTCTAAGCCAACAAGTTGAACCCCATTTTGACATAACCCCAGACCTCCTTCAGATATACAATCAAGGGCAGGGGTGGAAGATCCGTCCTTGAGAGGTACAACTGGGATAAAAGACTAACCATACTAATGAAGCTTGCGATCGAGAAGACGGAAATTGATAAGGAAGTCTCCTTTCTAATTGCGAGTCGTGGATGGGTTAAGTGGTAAAGGAAAGTTAATGTCTGCGCTGTCGTCAGAAATATACAAAAACACAGAACCAGCACTTTGGCTAATTATCAGGGGATAGATGACACGTACACTGGCTATGCATATCCAGGCCGGTAGAAGCAAGCGAGGATCTTCTGAACCGCCTGAAAGATAGAGGATCCAAGACGTGGTATACGCATTTATCAAATTGATGGTAAGGAGACGGACGATAGTTGCTATGTGACAGAGTTATTTTCGAAAATATTCTGCCGCCTTTCATGGAAATACCTGCATACCTTGAGGCGCGTAGTTAAGCAGCCTGATATGTCCCGCACTTAGTCACAAATTCTAACTTGGGCAAAAGATCTTGAAAATGACCGGGGAGGGTGGTCACATACCATCTAGACATCAAGCAATCTGTGAAGAAGAAGGCAAGATAGGCGGAGGAGAAACACTTCCTTGCACATTAGCATGCTTTTTCTTTCGCGTATATAATGTATCGTATCATAATGAAAGACGCTTTCATATCACGGTGAGGAGTTTGCCCATACCCACTAATATCAAGGGTTGGTGTCAGCAATTTTGTAAGGTAATCTGCACATGTTTCTACTCCATCTCGTAATTTAGGAAGATATTGCTTACAAGAACGGCCAAAAAGACTTCGGTAACTCTGATTCTCTTTTCAATAGTCCACTTCGCTTCTAGAACATTCATTTCATCCCACAACAACTCCCTCATAAATGTCAACGCGCATCGTAATCCCCACCAAATTGCCGGGGCGATACTAAGTAGCCGGCAGAAGAGTAATGGAAAATGCCAAACTCTGGCAACACCGAGAAGTACTGCAACACGCGGATGCAGAACGGAGGTCTTGCCCTCGGGATCCGCGGGGTGCAGGTTTGGTTGGTATGCTGATGGTGATATGATGGTGGATGGTATTTCCGATGGGGACGTAGGGAGGGAGGCTTGGTGCGAACGACGCCGGGTGGAAGCCAGAGGGAGATTTGTTTACGGCATATGCTGCCGCTTTGCAATCGCTGGGAATGCAAGAAGTGGGTGAGCGTTTCCCTGCTGGAATATTATGTCAGTGAACTGGGGGGAACAATTCGAAACTCTGTACCTTAAGGACGGCTGAGAGTAAGAGCAAAAGTATTTCGGATGAAATATCGAGGTATCATAAAAGATAAATGGTAGTGGATTGGAGGGTGCGAGCAAGGCCACCCCCACCCTGTTATGTTTCAGCCTTGTCAATCTGTCTAGTTCGAAGCACCAGCCACAACAAAGCCACATTAAGCCACCAAGGCTGTCGGAATATTCTCAAAAAAGTTCAATGTACAGCATGGTGAGGGGAGAATTCTTATGACACGCCTCGACGTACGCTTTTTCTTTTTGTCTATTCCTCTCCATAATACGACCAATTCGATGGCTCAGGCTCTCCGCAGAAATGTCTTTCCTACCCCTCGGAGTTCTCTCTCCTTCTCAAACCCTCGATACTTCTCCGTCATAAGCCCAAAACAAGCCTCACCTGCCAATCCCGCACAACATCCCGATCGTAGAATGCGTATGCAAGCTCTGTCCGGGAGACAAATGGCCACAGACGTGGGTCTACTACCTAGTACGTCTACTTCAGTTGCTTTCTCTATTTCCCAATTCCTACGCTAACAATCCCGAAGATACATTCATAGTCTCAAAAGGCCCCTCACTCTTCAAAAGTCCCAAAGCATTCTCAAAATTTCAATGGACACGATTGAAGACACGATTTTGGGATAATGTCGCCACTATCGCATTTAAATGGATGTCCCCCAAAACCGGGCGTGTAAGGAGACAGGTACAGCTTAAGCGTGGTTCAATAGTTTCTGCAGCCGAAGCTCTGTATAGAGAGATGTACCAAAATTTTGCAGCTGGTGATGCCGGACGGCTGCGTAGAATATGTGCCGATGGACTCTTTGAGAGTTTCTCGCAACGGATAGCATCGCGACCTAGGGGACAGAAGGTATCATGGAACCTTGTGAAGATGAACCGAAGACCTAAGATCATGTCGACGAAAGCTGTTATGATACCCGGGGGTGAGGGCAATGTGATACGACAAGCGGTAGTCAGAATTTCGAGCCGGCAGAACATGAGAATGATTGATAGGAAAGGTAAAGCTCTGCCAGGAAGTAGTGAGAAAGATATTGTGGAGTATGTGGTTGTACAGAAGATTTATCGAAACTGGCAGGACAAGGAATGGCAAGTTTGGGGGACGACAAAGGCTACTTCGTTGAAAGATATAGAGGAATGGGAGAAGATGGCTTAGAAATGAGGGGTTTTGATTCAGGAGCTGTACAATATGCATCTGTCTTGTTGTAAGATATCCGTGGGGTTTAGCTATTGAGCTAATCGCGTTGTATATGACTTGCCCTTTTCAGAAGCCCGGATAGCAACTTTTAGCACCAATAATATCGCTTGAGATGAGTGAGAATGTCATTTCTTGAACGGGTCTAGGGGGTTTCCAGGGGAACATAGATGGCACAAAGAACTTGAATTTTTTGTAGCAGCCTCATCAGCTAGAGCAACATGCCAAGTTCTATGAAGAAAATCGATCTACCCATCATTGCTACCGCACCACGAGTGAATTTGAAGAGCAGAAAGTTGTTCCGGTGACAATGTAGGACCCCCCAATAATTTGTACTACTTAGGTATATAAGTCCCCTACCCTCCTCGATTCCTGCTTCGATATAACTTCTCATCCATCCATCATCCACACCCAACCTTCCATATTCCCCTCTGCTCCCCCCCGCCTTCCGACTGTCAGATCCTGATTTCCCGTCATCAACAAGATCCGATGCCCTCTACTTCTCCAAATCAGTTGTCTCCACCTCCATCTCATCCCCATGCACCTTCAACTTCATATTATACCATAACTTTGCATTTGGACCCAGGACGTCATCCAGGTGCCACCTCAGTTTCACCTTCTCTGTGGCGAAGAAGCAGCAGGAATAAAGGCCGTTTCTAATTACACAACATTCTGAAACCACCATGGAAAGTCTTCACCCCCCTCCTACTGTCTTTTGACCCCTAAGGAGATATAATCACAACAATACCCATCATCTCGCCATATTCCATTCCATTCCATGCAGATCCAAAATCATCCCATCATATGACGAAGTTAGACTCCTCATTTAACTAGCATATCACGCCATAATCTACATAAGTACCCTCCCCCTCCCCCTTCTTCTCTCCTCCATCTTCACCGTGCACTACAATGTAGCCCAGGAAGTACAAAGAGTTATCTAACCTCCGCTTACTTACGTCACTTCCTCAAATACACGCACATATGTAGAACAAGATATCGATCTCTTCTCTGTCGCAGGTAGTCATCCATCGTATCCTCGTATCTCATTTCCTTCAAGGCCCTCAAGACCTTACAGACCATCGTTGTATTCCCCATCTCTCCAGTAACATGCTACTAGACACATGTATCAAATACCACCACTACTACTACTACTTCTACTAGATATAGTTGGTTCAATTGTCACGTAAATTGAGATAAAGATAGACGGCGATTGTTGTAACAAAACTGATCAAAACTGCCATTTCACGGACGGAGCCCAATAAGCACGATACTCACAATAAGGGGAACATTCAAATCACACAAGAAATGTAAAGACATTGCATTGGAGTTGCATATGCGACGTCCTGTATCATGTTCAAAGTTTAAAGTACTAACCGAATATTTCGAGTTGCATTATCACATATCACCATCACAACAATGCAAAGGTATTTCAAATGGTATGCTTTTTATTGCAGTCTATCTAAGCTAACATGCAACTGATTGATGGTACATGGTTTGTTCATATCAAAGAGACTCTATCCTACATCTATCTTGTCCAAAGGAGCAAGAGAATCAATAGGGAGCCGGTTACCAAATAAATGGCAGACCAAGAGCCACAATGCCCTGTCATGCTTGACTGGTAGACAAGAATCCTGTACAACAGTAGATGAAGCCAAATTCCTGCAAAGATGAAGAAATACCATAAACTCCGTGAAACAGAAGTCGTGAGCACGAAGACATAATCCGATTGAGATCAGAATTGGTGTCATGAAACATAAAAAGTAAGAACATGCTGCCCAGATGTCAAGAAGAGAGACAAGTAAAACCGTGGTAATAAATGAAACTGATACTTTCAGACAAATGGGTGTTGTTGAGAATGCCGAGATCACTCAACAACTGGAGCATTTCCACTTGGGGTTGGCGTGGCGGAACGATCTTCATGAGCCTTGTTTGCAACACCAATAGAGGAATACGGGTAGTAAACCTGTTGAGAAGAAGCCAACTGGCCAGTTGGTGGGCTCTGCATACCCCAGTATGGAGCAGGAGCATATTGCTGGTATGGTGCATAGCCGCAGTATGGCGATGGAGCAGGAGGGCTGCCAGTCATGTTAGTTGAAACTGCAGGGTTGCGCATAGCATAACCAGGACTGCCAGGATAACCTGGGTAGTATGTTGGGGCCGGGGAATAGGAAGCAGCGTTACTATAGTAATGACCTTGACCATCAGTGAAGACAGCCGAAGGAGCAGCATAGCCATAGTATGGGCTATATGCTGCGTAACCGTAAGGTGATGCGTAGGTCATTGGAGACATCTGAGTAGATGGGGAAGTTTGTTGCTCCACATGTTGATCAACACGAGGAGACTGGAATGATCGAGTGGAGGTCGAAGGCTGCGATCTAGAGGATTTGCCTCTGCTACCACCGTTCTCAGAGTCCTTTTGAGCAACTCGGAGAGATTTTCCACCGAAAGTGACACCATTCTATGATACTCTCAGTAAACTACCAAAAAAGAAAAAAAAAAGATAGAGATGAGTCTTGCTTACCTTTGCATTGACAGCATTAACAACTGCCATTGGGGACTTGAACTCTACAAAAGCGAAGGCAAACTTCTCTTCTGCTATAAACATGGTGGGTCAGCTTAAGAACCCTCAATAAAAAAGGTGGCGACATACGTTCAAACTTGGATGCATTCTCTCGGACACTGATGTCTTGAATTGAGCCATAGTGCTCAAAAAGACCTCGAATTTGTTGTTCGGAGGTGCCCAATGGAAGGTTACCAACGAAGATTGAGCGACGGTCGACATCGTATCTTGCCAAATATGCCTTGGTAGAATCAACCTCTGCGGCAGATGGTGATTGCTGAGCAGGTGCCGCAAGGCCTGCAATGGGTTGCAGCTTGTAAAGATCATGGTTGCGGAAAGCCTGTGAGGAAGTTAGAATGAAAGATCAATGATGTATAGGAATCAACTTGAACTTACAGATTGAGCATCTTGACCTTCATCGTACATTTCAAACTGAACGATGACACCTTCGTTGAGGTTGAGTGCAGTACGCTCTACGTGAGAAGCAGTGTAGCAAAGCTCAATCTTGCCAAAGCTCTTAAGAAGATCTCGGGCTTCGCCAGGAGTGACGACCGGGCCATACTTGCGCTCAACGAAAAAGAGACCTGAGATGTGTTAGAGACAAAAAATTCAACATTGTCGTGAGAGATGATCAACTTACGATGAGCCTTAGCCTTCTCGCATCGACATGGACGGCCTTTGATCAAACGACCTCTGCCCTCCTTGATAGCTCTCTCAGCATGTTCTTGCTTCTATTAAAAGTTAGATAGATACACCCAAGAAATGTAATTATAGTGGCAACTCACAGTGTATTGGCAAAATGCAAAAGGCATGTGCTTGCCATCTCTGCGGATCTTGACGTAGACAGGGCCATACTCTCGGAAGACTTGGGTAACAGCCATTTGAAGGGAATCTTCATTCTCGGATTGAAGGAGACTGCGAGAAGTTGTTAGTGTGAGTGAGCCACCAAGAAAAGAGGGCAAGAAGAAAGAAACACCAAGGAATAGAAGGTGAGAGACATACTTGGCAACGAAAACACAGCAAGAGGGGGGGTAGACAGCTTGTGCATCCTCAGCCTTGACAACAGTGTATCCACTAAGTCTATTGCCTGAAGCATCAGTATTCTCGGAGACGTGCTCTTGGACGTGAAACGCGAGCTTGCGCTGAGTTTCACCGTAATTGCTATCAATGGTGCCAGCAGACTTGGGCTTTGATGGTGACAACTCGGAGCTGCTACTCGAGCTTCTTGGACGCCACATGCCATCAAGATCTCTGTGCTTTGTGGCCTTGGGAGTATGTTGATCATTGTTGCGATACTTAGAAACATTCTTGATTGGGGATTGGAATGGATCATCAGTATTGCTCTCAGAACCATTACGAACAAAAGGTGGCGAGTAACTGGAAAGGGGAAAAAAGTTAGAAGGCGATAAACCATTAGGAGTAATGCGAGGCAGGATCAACTTACAGGTTAGAGT
This sequence comes from Monilinia polystroma, assembly GCA_002909645.1. Lineage (NCBI taxonomy): Eukaryota > Fungi > Ascomycota > Leotiomycetes > Helotiales > Sclerotiniaceae > Monilinia > Monilinia polystroma. The sequence goes on from PDUE01000946.1 coordinate 19,190, forward strand.
TTCTCGAACCACGGGTAGAACGATGACCAGAAGATGTAACGTTGACATGGACATTACTTTCACCACTCATAGTAAGTTGCGCAATGCCAGTAAGAAGTGCTCCTTGATAAGTGTCAGCAAGAGGTTGTAGATGATTGGACCAAAATAATAAGATATCGGTGAATATGAAAGATGTTATCAGGATCGTAGATACAAGAGGGAGTAAGTTGTAAAAACATAGCATCCATATGAAGAATGATAAAGTGATATGGGTAAAGAGAAAAGATGGGCATGGTGAAGGATGATGAAGAAGTATGAAGAGGTAAGGGTAGAGATATGGTGAAGAAGAAGGGGAGGAGGAGGAGGAGGAGGAGGACGAAGGAGTGTGAAGGGGTAGAGGTCGATACATGATGACGATAACCAAAGGAGGATGAAGATGGTGATGAAGGGCAGAGATGATAATGATGGGTGAAGATGATGAAGGGTAGAGATGATAATGAAAGGTAAAGATAACGAAGGATACAAACGATGAAGATAAAACGAAAAGGATACATACCTTCATGATCAGGAGTGTTAGGAATACTAGCATCGCTGGCAGCAGAGCTACCATATGTACTAGCAGGAGAAGGCTCAATCTGAGTAGAAAGTGCAGAATTGGAGCCAGAGTTACCAAAACTGGAGGCGGATGAGGTTGAGTGCATACCAATGGTATGACCATCAACAGTTGAAGATGGAGTAGCAGGCGACATTGTTGATTTTCTTGATTTTCTTGATTTCTTAATTTCTTGGTTTCTTGGTTTCTGTCTAGATGAAGCTTGAATAGAAGAAGAAAGCGTAAGAATCGATTAAGATTGAAAAGGGTAAAGAGAACACGCGTTTGATGCAGGTGCAGCTTGACAATTATATTGTACTGTATCAAGTTGGACAGTTATATGGAGGGAAAGGAGTGTCAATAGAAGATGAAGAAGAAGCAGTGGGAAGAGGAAAGAGGGGAGAGGGAAGAGGAAGAGTGTAGTAAAGGAGAGAGGGAGGAGGGAAGAGGGAAGAGGGAAGAGGAAGAGTGTAGTAAAGGAGAGAGGGAGGAAAGAAGGAAGGAGAAAAGAAGGAAGGAGAAAAGAAGGAAGGAGAAAAGAAGGAAGGAGAAAAGAAGGAAGGAGAAAAGAAGGAAGGAGAAAAGAGGAAGAGTGTGGGATGCTTTTGCAGATGTAGTGGATGTAGAAAGAGAAAGAACGAAGAGAAGGGAGGGGGGAAACCAGATGGTGTGATTGATATCAAGAGAGGTGTTATTGTTTTGGAGAAGAGGAAAGTATCAACAGATTCAAGATTGAAATCAATTTATACCCATTTTCTGGTGATTTCTTCAATGTGCGATTGTATTCTTCGTTTAATCATTTGAGGACCTGGAGAGATGCTATACGGGCCGATTAAGAGAGAAAATATTTTGAATATCTAATGGCGAGAGATAGATACCTCGGAGGTATTTGAAGGGGAAAGAAGGACCTATCGGGAATAATGAGAAGATGAGTTCCTACCTACCCGGGACGTATGTGGTTATGGGAAGGTGTTGAGATCCATAGTCCGAGGTTGATAAAAGTAACTACACACATAGTAGCAGAGCCGAGCCGAGTCGAGTAGGGTAGAGTCGAACAGAGTAGAGCAGAGCAGAACAGAGCAGAGTAGAGCAGCAAGCCACATCGCAATCTTCTTTCCTTTCCCACATTGATCATTGGTTCGATTTTATTTTTGACCTCTTGGTAATGGCAATATCTCAACTGCTGGTCATCTACTAGGCAGATACGTACTATCATAACGGGAAAGTAGTGCCTTCCAAACATGATGAACAATTCCACCGTAGAGAAGCACCGGGATCGAAATCATCCTCGGCCATCGGGAATAATTGGAAAGTCTCTTCATCTCTACTACATGGAGCTGATGCGTATTTGCCTTCGTACCTCCCACATAGAGTAGAGATGCAATAGATACAAAGGTATAGTATATAATCATCGAGCCTCAAGATGATTTGGTCTGGTGTGGTATAGATCGAAAATTGGATGGGTGAAGCAAGATCCTCATTCACCTTTTCCTATATGAGAATGATACCTTGAACATTCTTTCAAGGAGATTATGTTTGGTTTGCTCCTACGAGGTACTCACCTGGTAGATCTTGATGGTTGCTATAGGTGTATATGCTTTTGAAAGAATAAACAATGTCGATGCTTCATCCAAATTTGTTTTTATATACCAATATGCCGAGGTTATCCCGAGTCTAGTGAACTTATTGGTCTGGAATAGCACCGGATTAACTATAATGGAATGGCGCCGGATTAATTATAGTGACCCTTGAGCGGCCGATCACCCGAAGTCCTATCGATTCAAATAAGAGTCGAAAGAGGGGAGCTTGGGAGCTACTAATAAGCATATCAAAGCCTGGGCCAAAGCTGTCAAAGTTGTCAAAGTTCAGTTCCAAATCAATTTTCAATCCAATTTACATTGACAGCCAGCATTCAAAGTACTTGATTACTACCTATAAGAAGCTTGCGAGCACTGTTACTAACCCTCTTCTCATCACTGCTAAAGTCTTTGCTATGAAGGTTACTCCTCCCCTCTCCAAGGGCTTCTTCAGCCGAAGTGTAGATGAATTCAAACGGTTGTCAATCAGTGGTAAGTCTTCCAAATGCCCAAGGATCATATATATAGGCAAGCTCACTCTCTCCAGCACTTACCGCAGAAGGGACAAGAAGAGCTACATCTCCATTACATCTGGCGAATTTCCACAATCCCGAATCATTGAAAACCTGCAAGGTCTTCTCCGATGCTGACATGGGAGGCTTTTCAAAAGTAAATTTTGACTGGATACCCCCCTCCACAAACTCACATCCTACCTCATCCGAAAACAAGAATGGGCACGTCAAATTCCATGGAAACATATCGATAGACTTACCCCCGAACAAACCACAAATACAGCGAAGTGGCTATGCGGCTTGGAGAACTTTGGATCAACCAGCTACAATATTTGGGAAATCACTTTGGAATATAGATGCATATGGATTGCTTGCCCTACGGATCAAGAGCGATGGGAGGAAGTATTTTGTGAATATACAAACAGAATCAATCGTACCTACGGATATACACCAACATAGGTTATATGCGCGAAGGCCCGGAGAGTGGGAAACAGTCTTGATTAAGTGGAATGAGTTTGTGCGGACGAACCATGGCGTTGTTGTAGAGCCACAAGGCGAAATGTTGAGACAGAAGGTACGGACGGTAGGAATAGGATTGATTGATAGGGTTCCTGGTGATTTCCAGCTTTGTGTGGAGAGGATATGGGCCACTAATGGGTTGAGCGAAGCGGATCTAGAAGAGGATGGTAGAAAGGAAGAGGGCCAATTGAAGAGTAAACATGGAGCCAATATCAGATGGAGCGAAGAGAAAGCTGATATACCCTCATGAACAATCTCATAATGAAATCAAAATAAATACAATTGAAAGCATGCTGTTCTAGAGCTTCTGCTGCTGCACACACAATGAGTGATATCCCAGCCAACGTCTTTGCTTTGTATCGTATTATACGTCTAGTTAAATGTCCACTGACATTCTCAATCGACTTATGAATTCTCACTCTAGAATATGAATTTCACGTAGCAAAGAGCCGTACGAATATTGGGCCATTCAAGAATCATTTGCTATATTTCAATATTTACTCCTAATAACCCCGCAATACACTGCGGCAATCGCGTTCAGCGCGTCTTTCCTTCTTCAAAATCCTACCAACCACGACCGATTCATTTGGCTTTAAATCTCTGTCTTCTTGAAATTTACCGCGATTAATTATATTTTGTGGAATGTGACTATGAGTATTGAGCCTCCAGTGCGCGAAGTTGCCATCGGAATATTTCAGCTATGACTCGTTTCTTGACACCCTCCAAAATCGGTTTGCTCGTACTCATCGAGCTCTATACGGATGGAATTGTCTCTACATCATCCACGATATCCATACTATCTTTCGTTCTCGCACAGTTGCTACCGTCAAGCTCGGTGAAGCAATCAGTGAAAGTCTCCACTACTCCACAATACCCAGTTCTCGATTTAGAGACTTTCGAAGCACTACTCAAGCAGCACAACGCTGCTTCTGGACATCCAGGAAGGTCTTTGTGGGACCATTTTCTTGCAAAGCTATGGAGAATCGATAGTCTAGATGCCTTACATGAATTCTTTACGAGGCTGAACAATCTTCTGGCAAAATCTCGGGAGGAAATTAAGAAGGATGGCGAGATGGGCATTCCCCCTCCATCGGGGGATATGATACACCTGTCTCGCATATCTCCCTTTGGGAGTTTTCTACGAAAGTCTAAGATAGAGTTTGAAAGACTGAAATTTGGTGATGTGCTTCAACTTTGGACGACTTTCATGAGATGGAGGCAACAGTCAAAGGCATACTGGGCTAGGAGGGGGCGTGTGGCTGGGAATTGGGCAGGGGACAAAGTCTTAACGGAAGGAGAGGAGGTATGGGGTCTTGATGAGACTGAGACCTTGGCTCAAATTGCTTATGGTGGCTTGGAGGAGGAGGAAGCAAGTGGATCGATCAGCACTGACGATGTAGAAAAGCTACTCGAATTTCACGTGGAACAGATGCAAAGTAAGTTCTCTTTTGTCGCCTACTGCTGGAGTATCTCTAACGTATCTGACTGTTCTTAGAACTGGGCACGAGGATGCCAATTGAGGTGAAATCTAAGCTCAAATCCCTCCTGGATGATAGTATCATAACGCCCAGTTTGTCCCACTACCTAACGTCAGTATAATATGACCCCATTGCCTGCCTTAAACTGACGAGCAACCAGCTTTCTAGATGCCTGGAGATCTGGTGATTACCCTTCATCATTCGATAGTCTCCACCGATACTTTGACTACACGATGCAAAACCGAGATCGGCTGTTCTATCAATATGCTCTTATGAACCTTGCAGTCCTCCAGGCTGATTTTGAATGTTATGACGAGGCGGTGGCTGCAATGCTGGAGACTGTATCTACCGCGAGAGAAAATAAGGATATGGCATGTCTGAATTTTGCTTTAAACTGGCTATATCATTTTGGAAAGGAACATCCAAATATCATCGAAGGTTTTGGCTCAACGAGTATGCTTGGTGTTGAGAAAGAGGGCCTTGCATTTCTACGGATTAAAGCTAAAGAGACTGGTATGTGGACACTTTGGAGCTCTTCGCTACTCAGCGAGGCAAAGTTGGCTCTGTCAAATGGTGAGAGTGTGGCTGGTGCTTTTGAGGGGGTGCTTAAGAGCTCGCACTTAGTGACGGAAAAGGGAATGAAGAGCATGATGGGACCACAAACTGCCATGCAGTCTTCCTTGTGGGGTCGCTTAGGGCTGGTTTGCCTCTCTAAGCAGTATAGTGAGATCTTTCTTCGATGTCATGCTCGGTATGGTCTATTCGATGATACACTCAGGTTTACGTGCCGGATAGCACACTATCTGATGGAGCGGGGTTCTTATGAGCAAGCAACAGAGAAGCTGGAGGGTCTAGATTCCAACGCTTTACGTTCATGGAAGGCTAATCAATATTGGATGAGGTATCGTGGAATACTACGCCTTAAGCATGATTTATACGCCAACAATCTTGAGGGAGCTGATCATATTCTGTCCCAGCTACTTCAATGCGAGGGTCTTGAAGCGGACTCAGATCTTACCTTTGAGATCAACACGCTTCATGTCGACTACCTCATTCGCAGAGCAGATTTTGGTGCTGCGCTGTCGAAATTGGAGCAGCTCGCGTCTTCGCTCAAGGAACATGGAGATGATATCAATCTACGAGTCAAGATATTGACGATGAAAGCTCTTTTGCAAAGCAGAACAGGGCGCCCTGAAAAAGGCTTCTCTGTCGCAGTCCGTGCGGCAAGTATAGCGTGGCGAGCACGCTTGATGCCAGCGCTTTGGGCTGCCATGGGAGCCGTGGCGAATATTCTAGTTGCACTTTCTGAATTTCAAGCTGCATGTCAAATCATCGTTGCAATCATTCCTCGTGCTCTGGAATGTGAAAATTGCACATTGAGCGCACAGCTCTATTCTTGTCTCGCGGAATCGTTCATGGGGTTGGCAGGACAAGTAGCAGCAGGGGATCCCAAAAGAACCGAAAATTTGACAAAGTCCTTGGACTTCCTTGATCGAGCTTTCAAGGAATTCTGCGCCATCGGGGATATCAATGGACAATGTGAGACGCGAGCCAAAAAGGCAATGGTGATGATGGCTGTTGGAGATAAGACATTGGCCAATGACTATGCTTCTTCATTTTTAGACCTTGAGCGACAGAGAGCTGCGGTGCGTATCCAATGAATATGTTTGAGCTCATACTCTGAGAGTCAAGTATGAACAAGTGGGAGCCTGGGGTAGAAATAGTCATGATGCGAATGATGGGAAGTATTGTTGTGATAAAAAAAACTAGACTACATCTAATGAATGCCATTCTATGTTCAACCTCCCTTCTCCACGAGTTGCCCTCCGTTGTCTAGTGAAGTCCCACTGTGGGTACCATCTCTGGACTGGTCAGTGTATTTACTCCTTCTTGTGGTAGTTGACCTTCTCGTTCCAGCTATCATATGTTGTCAGTAGTAATCCAATGTCATGCAACGAAATGAGCCCAATCCAACTCGAGGGCCACTTCCTTGTAGTAGGTCCATGGAAAACTTACAAAAGTGTCTAAGGAAATGGTCAGCCACGGATCTCGCAGTAATATGAATGGGAGCAAGCCTACCTTATCACCATCACCCCAGAAGAAGTTCTTAGTTCTCACGTTTTGATATGGGTATTCTGTTCTCTCCTCCAAAGGCTCCAAGTGATTCCAGTGATCCCAATGCTCATCCCACAAGATCTTAGCATTGACACTTGCGATAATCAAACAAGGAATCGTAGCACTGTCACAATAATCAGTACTTCATTCTCTTCCACCATAAAGAATCCCTCCAAGCATCCCGGATCCCCGCAGTCATGCATTCGGTAGGTGAGCATCTTACTAGATTGACAACTTCCTCCAGAGATCTGCGAGCTCGTTAGCATTCTCGTGTTTTCTCCCCTCAGTCTCCATAAAAAATTCACATACCACTAGTAGAAGCAGCATGATCTTTAACAGCCTGTCGCTCCCGGTTGAAAGCGTTGTTCTCGGCGCCAGTAAAGGTGCTCTCGCTGCTTGCGAAGCGTCGTTGGAACGGGGTTCGGATGGATTGGAAGCGCTGGGCGGCAGCTCGGGTTGCTCTTGCGGAGAACATGTTGCAGTTTGGTGTTTGCGATTTTGTGTAGGTTATAGTGGAAATATGCGCCGCAACGCTGTGGAATTATCGTATGTTGCTGCCGATTTCATGGTGGAGCTCAGAAACGAAGACTTGACTGTTGAGGCCTGAGGCAATAAATTTATTACTATTTAGTCCGACAATCTCCCGATATGATACCTACCTAGCCTGGGGTGACATCACGTGGAATCGTGACCGTGACCGTGAACCTCTTGCAGGAGCAACGATTTCTGAGTCCACAAAGGTATCTGTCGAATGAGGATGAAGTGAAGTAAGGCATATGACTCTTCTTGTTGTATTTTTTGCAGGGAAGTATCGTAGGCGCCTCAATTCGCAGGAGATGCATTTGCGAAGCCCCATCTCGAGAATCTCTACACTGAGTTACTTTTTCGCCTTCAGCATATTGATAACGTGGAAAATCGAATCAAAACAAGCCAAAGACACAAATTATGGATCGAGTCAATGATGGTAGTTGTGGAGTAAGAATTACGACTTGGAATGGTAAGTGCGTGTATTGAAAAACACTACTGGACATCACTAACACCAAAACAGTTAATGGTATCAGGTCAGTAGCTTGCAGCTCTTCAAGATATGAAATATACGATGAATCTCATGCCTGTGCTGCAAGCTGATGTTAAGCACTGAGCAGGAATCCATTTGGTTACCAACCATGGCATGAGACGAGAACATTTTCAGTGAGTAGCCATTTGTGACATTTAGGAAATTCAATCTAATTTTGCGCAAGGCGATGTTTGATATCCTCGAAACCGACATCTTGGTAATGCAAGAGACCAAGATTCAGAGGAAAGATCTCCGAGATGACATGGTCTTAGTACCAGGTTGGGACGTTTATTTTAGTCTTCCAAAGTACAAGAAAGGTATGCCATTTTAAGTATCTTTTGAATAAATGCTCATGCTATAAACAAAGGATATTCCGGCGTTGCCATATATACGAGGAATTCGGTGTGCGCCCCAATTCGTGCTGAGGAGGGTATGACCGGAGTGCTAAGTCCTCCAAATTCTACGACCAGCTTCCGTGACCTCCCCAAGGATCAGCAAATTGGGGGGTACCCGACAGGCGCTCAACTTCAAGATTGTTTCCTTGATGCTGCTACTCTGGACTCTGAAGGGAGATGTGTAATTCTTGAATTCCCTGCATTTGTGCTCATTGGAGTATATTGCCCTGCGAACCGTGATGAAACCCGTGACGAATTTCGACTTGGCTTTTTGAACGCACTCGATACACGCGTAAGGAATCTTGTGGCACTTGGGAAAAGTGTTTTCTTAACTGGAGATCTTAACATTATCCGAGAGGAGGTCGACACGGCTAATGCAGAGGAGTATTTGAAGAAGCAGGGAATAACGCCAGAAGAATATATATCAACACCTGCACGCCGTTTATTCAATCATTTGCTGATCGGTGGAAAAGTGATTGGTGATAGAGATGAAGGGAAGGAGCCACAAATAATGTGGGATATATGCCGCGGCTTTCATCCTGCACGGAAGGGGATGTTTACTTGCTGGGACCAGAAAATGAATGCCAGACCTGGGAACTTCGGCTCAAGGATTGACTACGTTCTTTGTAGCGAAGATAGAAAAGATTGGTTTCAGTGGTCAAATATTCAAGAAGGGCTTATGGGCTCGGATCATTGTCCTGTTTTTGCTACCTTGAAGCCTAGAGTAAAATTAGATGGTGTCGAGGTCGATATTCGCGATCTTATGAGCAAGGACATGTTCAAGAATGGAGTCAGAGTGCGGGAGTGGTCAATGAAAGATTTGCTGCCCACATCCGCAAAACTAATTCCTGAATTCGATAGACGTCAGAGCATTCGCGATATGTTCACCAGAAAACCAGCCACTTCAACGGCTATAGCATTGACTCCGAGTGTATCGAAAGCCGAAAATAGGTTGGAGTACTCGGCGGTGGAAGATACAACACGCAACTTAATTAAAAAAACCGATACCTCCGAATTATCTACTGCGAGAATATCATCTCCGTCAAAATCTTCCATACAATCACCGTCGCCTAACCCGGTCAAGAGGTCCTCTGGGGCACTGCCACCAACGTCACAACAATCGAAGCGCAGCAAAGTAGAAACAAACTTCAACAAAGGATCTTCTGGTGGAAAGGGAGGCAAAGCACAATCGGGGAAAGGACAAAGTAGTTTGATGGGGTTCTTCAAACCCAAGACACCACCAGCGACAGATTCTTTTCCATTATCTGCGAGCAATTTTGCTTCGGTAACGCCTGCAGCATCAACGATATCGGCGGACCAGGAAGGCCTTGCTGATTCTTATACAGAGAACAATTCACTAATTAAGGCTTTGAAGGAAGCAAATAACGATGATGCGGTTAAGGAGCCGTTTTTATTAGCGCAGGACAAAGAAGTACATGATCCCATAGTAGCAAAGGAATCTTGGTCAAAGCTATTAACGAAACGGATTGCCCCCAGATGCGAACATAATGAGCTATGTATCAGTCATATAACGAAGAAGCAAGGAATCAACCGTGGTAGATCCTTCTACATGTGTCCTCGACCTTTGGGACCATCTGGTCAGCAAGAGAAGAATACGGAATGGCGTTGTGGGACGTTTATTTGGAGTAGTGAGTGGAGTGGGAAGGAAACTTGAAGTCGGAGGTAGCGCAGAAAATAGCAGGCAACAAGAAGTAGGAAATGTATACCCCATCTATCAGCATTAATCAAAACACATTCATATCGCACACATCGACCTATTTTCGAATCTCAAATGCATTTCTTGGAGTAGTGAGTGGAAAGGGAAGAAGACCTGAGGCTCTAGACAGCGCAGAAAGTAGGATATGTATACTCTATCTATTAATTGTAACAATAGCATCAATAAACCCATATCCATATACATATATACACCAACACACCTCATAACTCATGTAATCACAAAGAAGCAACAAAAAGTAAAAAGCATATACCCTACCCATCAATACCGTTGAGCAAAATGAGTTCACTTTACAAGCCCTAATCTACATCCCATGAACCATCCCATATCATAATCACATCATCATAATTCTAATCTCCCAGCCTCTCCTCGGTCTTCCACCTCGGCTTTCAATCTAAAGCCGAGCCGCCTCGTCGCAGGTTTGGAAATATTTTCTTTCGTTTTCAAATTCACCCCAACAACCAATTCACCTTGATGGCTACCACGACCAACCACCTGATTCTAAGATTCGGGGCTAGGGCAAGCAAGAAAATTTTTCATGCACCATCGCACAATTTGATATTGGGAAAATTAAATCAATGAAAAAAATGAATGATGATGGTGGGGTGAGGATGAAGATGAAGATGTTGCGATCTTGGTGATTATGATGAATGTGAAAAAAAGCACCTGGAGAAAAAATCACATTTTGGGAATCACATCGGAGGAAGTAGTCAGGGCGTATCATTGAGTGTAAACGTCTTTTCTTTGAAATATGTACTGTTTGAACTGTGTGCGAAATCTAAGGTACAGCTTTTATCCCATCCATCTGCCAACCTGTATGCACAATGCGCCAAGTAATCTCCATTCCACCACCCTCAAAGCCCATAAAAATTCCATAAGCTTAGAAGCCTATATCAACACGAAGAGAAGTCAAAGCAAAGGGAAGATATGTACAAGTGAACTTTTTTCCAACGAACGAACACCACACTGCTATTGTCGAGCAGCAAAGAAGGTATATAAGTCCTGCTGTTGGACCAGTTGCCAAGACTCAACTTGAGTGAAATTCATCCCAGTTGTCTCATCAGAGTAGGAAATTCTAGACTGCTCCGGTTCGAGACTCTGTTCAGTCATATTTGTGTGGTTAATAGTAGCATTGAGTCCAAATGAATCAAGACCAAGATCCCCAGAAGTGTTGTTTGTTTGAGGATTGCAGAAGGAGGTGGTTGGTTTGTTGAGAGTTTTCTTTGACGCACGACGCTTCTTCTCACTTGGCTTTCTTGGCGTGTACTTGTAGCTAGGGTAAGCCTTCTTATGAGCTTCCTTCAAAACATCGGCACGGATCTTGTACTTCAAGCGTCGTTCAGGAGTTTCTGCAGCCCACATGCCAGCAATAATTGAAGCTAACAAGGAAATGTCAGAAAATTGAATCAAACGGGGGAACCAAGCAAAAAACTTACAGATCTCATTGTTGGTGATACCTGGGTAAGCTTTCTTGATGGGTAGATGATTATCGGCGCGATAAAGAATCCATTCGTTGGCAGGACGCGGGATCTTTGGCTTGAGAGCCGCAGGCAAGGAAGATGGGGATAGGTGCTTATCGATCGGATTAGAGCAAGGAGCTACATCGTTGTCTCCTGGAGTAGAGCAAGAAGTATCCCATGAGCCATTAGCCTTTCTTTGCTCCTCGATATTCAGAGGCTCTAAACACAAATTGGTGTAGCCTGCGATAACCAACATTGGTTTGTCCTTGAAATTCTTCAATGGAGCAAGGAGGATTTTGCTGTCGTAGGCGTCTCTGACATAGACACCTTTATGACCAGTATGTTGTCTGAAATGGTATGTTAGATGAGAGTATGATATGAAGAAGGGGGTACAAACTCGAAAAGATGAAGCAAGATTTGACGCTCAGGGTTTCCAATGCGAAAATACTCGGTGTCCAACATCTCCGCGGTTGGGTTGAGATCAAATGCACTAAACTCATCCAATTCGACAAAGAATTTGCACATTGCAGTATAGATCTCCTCCGTCAATCCAGAAATTCCATAAGCTTCGACAGGAGTAGTCTTGAGTGGAGGATAAGGTGCATCCGCGAGCGGAGTTTCAAGAACGGTACCGTGATGTGGTACCCATTCTCCGAGTTGAACGAGTTGTTGGAGAGACATTTTCAAAATGTAAATGCGAAAATGTATCTAAGTAATCCCAATAGAAAGTTTCAAAAAGAAAATAAAGAGGTAAAGTACTCCAGCTTATTGTGATTATCAAGGAAGATTGATCAGCCGTGTAGATCAGAATATTGTGGTTGTCGATAAAATAGAGGTTGAGGGGGAAACAATATATTTTCGGTGGAAGAGAGAGTTTAAATAAGAATTATTGGCGAATTCGTGCGGCTTGAAAATCTCTTAGCGAGATTCAATTCAGATTCTGGAGTGTTCTTTGTTGAAAGGTGAATGGAAATAAAGGTGAGAATAAAGGTGAATAGTTAAGCCAATGGACATCAATATTCCAGCCACAGAAATGATCAAATCACCATGACGGCTGCCCATACTATCCTATGTATGTAGATTCCCTTGAGCGAAGCTGCAGGATTCCTATTGACATACATGAAGATTTCAATATATACTAACATCCAACCATACTCTTATCGTAATCGACAGACGAAGGAATGCAACCACAAGAAAGATTCAAGGCCAACGTCGAGGCATCGACCGTGCGACCCCAGACAAATGCAGCGCATATCCTCAACCAAATGCGAAGATTTTCCCGAGATTTCAGACGGCCAATTTCCAGTACTCCTACTTCGCAAACATCTTCAGAAGTTGGTCCTATAGGATATGATGTTGAATACACGGTCGTGCATGATCCTCCCCAATGGAAAAGAGATGGACGGCAGCTCCGAAAACCTCAAGTGACCAAAGAGCAGCTACAGTCACAGAGAAAGCTATCAAACATTCTAAGGCGAACACAGAACATCGCAGATAGCTTCATGAAGATTGACTCGGGTCTTACTAGATTGCGTTTCGACATAGGAGGGCCAATGCTGGTGACCAAGCAAATAGCCGCAGGGCAAAGGATTGCAATGCGAATTTATATGCACAAGTAAGTATATAAACTTTTATTCCCAACATTGCTAATGAAAAGTTCCAGCGAGATCAAAACTCAAGCAGCCGATTTAAAGCTCGTAAAGCTCAATGCTTGCGAGTCATTTCAGAGACAAATCTTAAGTTTCATGGTTGACCGCAAACGACCAATGACTCAAGCAGAGGGTAATATATTTGCAGATATAATATTTAAGTCGGAGTGGAATTTCGATCCCAATGAGGAATATTGCGAAGAATCGTTCATGCTGCCATATATATTGAGAAGCGAAGAGATACGCCGCGAGTGTGAGACTGTCCCATATATAGCCGTCAGCATATGCTAAGTCATTACAGTGTCAAATTTACTATGGAGTCTACAATTCGATCGCAGTTTCGAGAGAATTATGTGCCATCTCCTCCCGTTGAATTACGACTCTTGGCCAAAAGAGACTACAGCAGCGAGACATCCGCGCAAGAGAAGGCGTATGAGAAGAATAGGACGAGCAGAGCGAGCACCCGAAGAGCATTGGATTGAACTTTGATGCTGCATACTGGCAAAAAAGTCGACTCGAATTGGCAGCAAGAGCTGACTTGAACTGGTCCACCTTCAGTCTCTTGTAAGGTAAAGCAAAACCCGATACTTTTACACCAGATGGGCCGCAGCTATACTTTTTTGTGAGATGCTTGCGTTCAGAGAACTGCTGCGGTGTTCCTCCTCTGCTATGTATCCTTGCACAGGTATCATCTCGTTTAACAGCTACCTTTCTGACCTCAGCTAAACATCAGAAACTAGTGAGGAGGGAATTTTCGTTGTCAAACTTCTCATCTTGATACTGCCTTATTTACACCACACAGAATTAGATTGACAAATTTGGATATCATTACCTTCTATGGCGCCCAAGGTTAGTTTCCAGCCACAACCGCTGCCAGTATTGTTCAGAGCTGGAACCGTGTGCATCCCTGTGCTAACATGTATTTCCAAAGGAACTATACCATTCCCAAGAGCCCTGCTCTCTATATAGACTTCCATGTCAAATAAGCATGGTCCCTGAGAGGCTGTTACTCCTGGCCACTGGAGTCATGATAATGTTCTGTCAACCTTGATCAAATTAGCCAATGTGAAATTGAAAGTTTCAATGTTGCCTCGATTGTTGATGCACCCAGCACTTATGTTACTGGCGATACATCTTCATATTCCTCAAGTAAGTTGAATCCATCAACCATATAAATTGTAGCATACTGATAAATTGTCTTAGACTCAGCTGAGAACTCTACTAAACATTCGAACATTTAGCGGCACCAATTCCTTATCTCCTTTTTTGTTCATTTTCATCCTCGTTACCAGATCTCATCACACTTCCTAAGAACGAGAACGACAATGAAGAAGCGAGATGCTTAGATAGTGTGTAAGAAATCATACTCATAGGAATAATCTGCTAAGCATAAAGCTTGCTGGTCTTATTTATTTTTGCAAAGGGTTCTGGTCCACTAAACAGCTTCTCCCTTCTTCAAAGGGTCGCTCAAAGCCATGAAAATATATCATGATAGAATACAATACTTCACAATACTGCTTCTGCTTCTGCTTCTGCTTCACGAGTAATCTTCCCTTCTGTGAAACATGTTTTCTGATATGTATTATAAAGCATTGATCATTGGTGATGCCTGATACAGTTTCCTTTTTCTTTTACCATATCTAAGCAAAAGTGTCGTAAAAATAAGCATGTGGAGACACCGGCGCCAATTACTAACCAAGCAGAACACTAATGCAAACCATCCTTCGCGGATGTAACCTTATGCTTACCGCTTATGGATCTTGGTGCGTTTGTGCGTCTGAAATGTGGATTAGTGGGGAGTTAGTGATGACAAGGATCTTTGAAATACGGAGGTACGAGTACGAGATTTGAGATGAACGTCAACCACAAGTAAAGTAACCGTTAAACTCATTTCTTTTTGTAGTAGGAGTAGAAAGGCATAACCATTCAATCATTTGTCAGGGCCTAAATGGTGTGAATGGATTTCCGGCGTTCAAGATTGTTACATTTCAATTCCACAGTTGTGTGAATAGCAGCGCGATATCTTGTATGGACCACAACTACACAAAAATGAACCGTTGGACTTGATTCCTTTTGCAGTAGAAGGATAAATTGACATGTAATAAATTTTCTGACGGTGTTGAAATAGCATAAATGAATTGTTGGTGCATAATACATGGAGACTTGAATTTCATGGTGCTGCACGCTCGAGATTTTGGATGAACCCCAATTACAGGAAAACGAACCGATCAACTTATTTTCTCTGGTTGTAAGGACAGAGAGAAATGAATCTTAAATCATTTGACAGTGTCAAAATGGCATTGATAATTTGTTGGTGTTGACTATTATGAGACTTAAGAGTTCATGGTGTTGCAAGATTTATGGTGTTGTGGTATTTTGTGTGTCAATTCTTAGATGGCCGGGCATTGGGTGAACGAGATGAAAACTGGGTATATATTTCAGCAATCCTACTTTATATGCTTTCAAGCCCAATGGAATTATTTAATACAGCTCAAATAATGGAAACGTGCCATTCAGATGAGTTTGGTTGAAAGTTGGAATAGTGATGGTTTTGGAATTTGGGGAGCGTTTCATGGAACTATGCATTTACTCTTAGCCCCGGTCATCAGATCAGGGGTATTTCGAACTGAGCTGGTAGAAATGATGGTGTCTCACAAGTAACACACATAGACATATCGTAAACCAATCTGTTTCTGATACCCCTAAGCAAACTGCAATAATCAAGATAGACGAGCAAAAAAAGCGATGTATGAAACTAAGAGTTTTCATTTTTTCTCGGTATCAAAATTATTCCTAGGAATGCCTGCCCTATGAGTGTCATCATCCCCGGTGAGATAATTGCTACCAAACCCGGATATCAACAAGCTTATTATAAGGATCACCAAATAACCCTTCGCCTCTTCACATCCAACAGTATATCCTCAACCGCGCTACAAGAAATTATGGTCCATCCATGCATGCTACAGCACTTAATCCTCCAAATAGGATATCTTTCGCATTTCGCCCAATCTCTTCCTCGCTGCCGATAAATTGTTCTCGAGTTGAAGGATTTCGACCTGTGAGAATTAGTGTTGGTGATACTTCGGCCGAATTTTTTTTGCTGAAGGAAACGTACCTGCTGCTCCATCTCCCTAACCTTGAACTCGTGTGCTCCGAGCTTGGCGTAATCTTCCCCTTCATCATCCTGATCCCGATCCTTGATCATACTCTGCACTTGTCTGACAAGAGTCCTGCAGGCTGCACCAACAGCTTTACTGGCTTGCTCCAAGCTCTCTTGGCTCTTACTCATAAAGCCAGCCTTGACTCTGCTGGCAGCGACTAATTGGGCTGTAGAGGCAGCAACATCATTCGAAGCAACAATAAGTTGTTCTGGACTGTTGCGCCCTGAAAGGACTCCATCTGCAGTCTCAATCAATGTGTTGGTCGAAGTTGCCACTGCTTTAGCGGCGGAGATGAGCCCCTCAGTCCATCGGTTGTTTTTCTTGTAGAAAGCGGTCTTGGAAGACGAGCCACGGCCTGCCTGAACAATCTCTTGCTGGGTGACAGTAGCCGCTTTGATCAATCTAGCGATTGCGTTGGTGACAGCGATAGCAGCATCAAGAATTGAATCGTGAATTTCAAGTTTGTAAGTTGAGTATTGATCCTTGGGCTTGGACTTGAGCTTCGCTAGGCGTGCAGCAGCAGCAGCAATTGCATCAGCAGCCTTGGTGAGCTCGTTGTCTACCAAGTCACCCAAGTCGCCTTTGTTGTTTGCAAGTTTGCCGCTGTTTGGTGCAAATGTATCTGCAAGTTTGTTCAGCTTTTGTAGATGAATCTGAACCTCATTGTTGCTGTTGATGACAACCTCGGTTCGTTGCATTGGATCCATGCCATCCAGTCGGAAGCTTTGCAAGCCACGGAAGAACTTGACAGTAGATAGAGCAGATTGGCGTGCGCCATTGGTAAGCTGATCAGCCTTCTTGTCATCTGTCGCAAGCCTCGTGAGACCTTTGGTATTGCTAAGTACATCGGATATCGAGCTGGCGAAGATATTGATAGTCCGAATGATCTCAGCATGGTTGCTATCTGGACCATCCGCTATGTAATTATTGAACGCTGTAGCGAATTCGGTAGCGCTTGCTGATGCCTTTTCGATTTGAGAAAGAACGTAAGATGGGGTTGCATTTTGATTACCAGCTTGCATGGTGGAATCAAGTTCGTAAAGAGCGTCATCAACACGTTGAACTCCACTCTGAAGAACAGAATCTATCATGTCGTTGAATTTGCCAATATTTGAGAGGAGCAGGGCGTCAATCTCTCCATCCAAAGCCTGGCCTTCGTCGCCTTTTGACATCTCGAGCTCATTAAGTCTGATCAGCGCATCATCCAAACTTTGCTTGTAGACCTCCAATTCATCTTCCTTGTCCCTCAGTAACCGTTCGGCATCTGAACCGCCTTCACTGTACTTCGCATGGACATCCTCCAATGCACGGGATTTATTGCGAAGTGCCTCCTCGAGATCTGCCATTTCACGATTGTACTTAGAAAGCATTGTGGAAAGTTCATTGCCTTTACTTCGCTCCAGGTTGTCGGCACGATCGAGAGCCATACGAAGCTCGCGCTTGAGCTTTTCAATCTCTTCCCGATTTCCACCAGTGAGACGGTCCTTCTCATGCAGAGCTCTATCTCTTTCCCTGATCATGTCGGCAAGTTCGAGATTCTTCGTCTTGATCTCCCGCTCTAGCTTTTCCCGCTTATCAATGGCCTCTTGAGCCGAGGCTGCCTTTAGCTGAACACTCTTGAATCTTTGGAGAAGGTCCAGATGTTCGTGTCGCAATTGTGAATACAGTTTTGCAAGCGCTTCGTACTTCGTCCTCCAGGTGTTGACTTGCTCTTGCAAGGCTCTAATTTGATCTTCTTTACTGCCAATTTGTTGCCCATAACTGTTCTGCAATTGCGCAAGTTCACCCTCAAGAGCCTTGATCTTTTGGTCGTATTGTTGTAGCATGAGCTGGTCCCTTGCATATTGTGCTCGAGCTTCTAAATTCTCTCGCTCGAGTTCTGCCAATCGACCATAGGTTTGTTGTTGAGATTGCTGTAGCATCAATTGTTCTTGTTCTCGCCTTTGCTGTTCGGCCAATAAGCGCTGTTGTTCTTCATAATTTTGCTGCGCCTGAAGTTGTGCCTGCTGCTGTGCTAGCATTTGCTGCCTCTGCTGTTCTGCTAGAACTCTCTGTTGTTCCTCGTATTCTCTATTTTGTCGATCCTGTTCGCTCTTCCAAAACTCACCAATTTCATCTGGCTCCTCTGTCTTGGGAGGTTTTGGAGGCGTGATTTGTCTCTCAATCTCTTGCTTCGGTCGCTGTGGTAATCTAGGGGCAGTGTCGTCTTCAGAGAGAAGGTTTGGGGGTTCTTGCGGTAGCTTTGGCACAGTGATCAAACTCGTGAGGTATCGAAGGTTGGAGCATTCGTAATAGAATTTTACAAGACGATAATGTTGAGCATCGTATCTACCTCTCAAAGGTTCAAGGGCATCATCATCACCGGTTGCTACAGGTCAAGTCAGAGGGGAATGTCTAAATATGGACTTCGCAACATACTGGTGTGCATAGCTCGTAGCATGCTGGTGATGAACTTGTAGATACCATAACTCTCTTGGACTAAAGGTACCAGGGCAGAAATTCTGCATTCATTATGGCCTCCATTTCGGAAATGCGAGAATATAAGTTTTTGGAAGTGTTCGATCCTGTCCTGCAAAGCCATAAGATCTGAAATGGTTTCATAACCTTCATTTGGGTCATTGATTCCTTTCAAGCTAATGTACTCCTCGTATTCAAAGGTACCATTAAAGTCCGGATGTTGTTGATGGAAGCTCAATTTAGACAGTAGAAAGTTGACATATTCTTTTATTAGAGGTCCATAACCACGCATACCTTCACCGGACATGCCTCTATTCAGACTGTCGAGCCAATTCCGATTCGCCATAGCTTCACGCAGAGTGGATGGGTGGCCCTCTTGTAGAACCTTGTGAATGGTAATCAACGCCTTGAATGTTTGGACCTCATCTGCAAGAATAGGCTGTCTATGAGAGTAGCATGACGTTAGCCACTTTCATTTTATCCTACGCATCTCACATCACAGGAATCTCATAAATCTCTAGAGTCTGGCATCACATTTTTTGAAATACAAGTAGAAAGGGGCTTAGACTGACACTTTCATACCAGCCCAGAAGGCTCCAGAGCTGTTATGGTCCCATGTATACACAATACAGCTACGAACATGCTTGCGTTTCGGAGCGGTCTCCTCGATGCTTGTGGCTTTTCTAATATTTATTGCAAGATCTGCCTCGGACCTGATCGATTGTAACAATGTTAGAACAGTCCAAAGCTCGACAATAATAGGAGATAGGGAGTTAAATAGGCCCGGAATTTCCGCCAACTTACTTGGTATGATCCACGTTTCTGGCAGACGTCGCGTACGACATGATTAAAGAGCGCGTAGAGCGCAAAATGTACAAAGTGAGAGGGAATTAAATATAAAAAGGATAAATTTAGGGAAAAGTGTCGAAAACACAAATGTATTGTAAGATGAAGGTATTACAAGGTACTGAGATAATGTGTACTGACGCTTGGTACGGGGTAAGTTTTAGTGGAGCTGCATAATTGTGGCGGGCTCTTAATTATATGATGTGGCTGTGATTGTGGCTGCATAGGTTAAATGACGCATGAATATTCTGATCTATAACTTTGGCACTGAAAAAGAAGTATTCAATTTCCACTTCCAATCTATATAGGCACGTTGGTGCAAGTACGATACAATTTTCATTAATATGAGATATTTGGGATATTTGAATAAGTCACGTAACTCGAAGTACTTTGTTAATGGTATTTTCATTGTATATGTCTGTTCCGTTCTACCCTAACAATCCTAAGAACCAAAATCACCATACAACGCCTGCCAATGTAGGATAACCAATTCCTTCTACATGTATGGCCCAAATGCGCCACCGATACACCAATACTGTCCCATGTCCCAAGAGAAGAGTCATGTACTCAACTACATAATCTAAAGGCCTGCATCTTCATCAACAAACGTGCTCCTGGCCCGTGCTTCCTGCTCCTGAGCCGCCATCCAAGAGGGCAATTGATGCCCATCTTCTTCAGGACTGCTTGAAACAACTCGTCGTGGTTGCCTCCTCTTTGGGAGTTGGGGTGGCTCACGAGCAATAGGAGCGGAAGGTGAAGGAGTGGCAGCTTTGGGTTGTTGGTGTTCTTCCACCGACTCATCTACATCATCTACCCACGGTTGCATATAATGTGGCGAATCTTCAGTTACTGGTGTTGTCGGTTCTGACGGTGCTGACACAACGAGAACGCTATCATCTCCTGTGTCTGTGTTCTTCCGAGATCCACGTCTGGGTAAAGGTGGCGGCGGAGAAGTGTGATGCTGCTGACTCGCAGTTGATTCTGAGAGATTTCTCGGCGGTAAAGCAGGAGGGGTGACTGGCTTCCGCTTTGGTACGGGGATAGGAGCCGTTTTTGTCTTTTTGTCTGGTAGAGGTAGAGGCACTCCTGGGGGAGGTAGCGGTTGTCCGCGCCCCATGATGCGGGGCTGAGCTGGTTCGGTTGATTCTGATGAGGCACCTTTGTGATCGTTACGTCGTTGAATAGCATTCCACTATAAATATCAAGATTAGTCATGAATTAGGAGTCGGATGAAAAACGAAATGAATGATATGGAGAATTGTAGCACAGACGTTCCGCGTAAGCGTTTCTCAAAGCTCAAGAAATGAAAGCGCTTAAGGGGAGGTAACAGAATCAACTTACACCCCAGGTTTTGGCCGTTACTGCCGCGTTGGTAACAGCGGCAAGAGACAATCGTTTCGTCTCCGAAGTTGAAGATTTTGCTGAAGATGTAGTACTCACGCGTTTTGGAGTACGCAAAGATCTAGGGGTTGTAGATTCCGAGTTTATTGATGTAGTACTTAAACTTGCTGGACTCGAGGGGTAAGAACTAATACTAGATTTATCACTAAGTAATGATGGCTCCAAAGAAGCTTGTGGTACAGAATTAATCGTGGTAGCTTTTTCAGAATGTGGAGAATCCCGCGAAGAAGACGACGATTGACTGCTGCTTAATTTGATATTTGTCGGTCCATTTGGAGATCCGGTAGGACTCTGTAAAGGAAGTTCTCCCTTGGTTGACAGTTTGGCCATCGCGCTTGCAGCATGATTTTCATTGGGAGGACTCGAGGACTTGAACGCGTCCGCATTTGTTACGTCAGTAGTAACAACAGGGGAGGAGGCGTTAGCGAAAGACCCTGACCGAAGGGCTCGTGGTTTGTCGCCCGTCAATGGTCGTGCATCGACTCCTGTAGATGAGCTGCTAGAAAATGGGCTGACAAGGTTTGAAGTAGACTTTGTGCCTTTGCGTGAATGAAGCATATTGGGAAGGTTAACATCAAGCACGGGCGTGCTGTGGCTCTTTTCTATCTGCGACGTAGATGATGCGGAGTCGTCATGCTCTGCATCTAGAATCTCTACTTCTTCCACATCTCCATCCTCAGCGGCAACAGTTTCAGCATCTCCAGAATGGTTCACACGTCGGTCATCTGCCCAAATACCGCCTCTCCATAACTTATCTAAGCTACTAGCAAATGGCGAATCATCCCAATTTGGAAAGACTAAGCTTTCGGCAACAACTTCCTTGATCCTGTTTTCGATCTGGCGAAGAATTAATGTGTATGTAATCTGCCGTGAGCTTACAATGGGTTCTATTGTTAGGTCTATCTTTGGCATCGTCTCAAATGTGACCCAGAGCCTATTTGAGGGGGGTGGCTTGATTCGGAGTAGCATGTGACCCTCAATTTTCTTTAAGACGACGGCCAGTAGTAGGTTCACTTCCCGGGCCTTAAAGCGAGCTCCGAGCTCAAGGCGAGCTATTGCGGCAACCTCAAGACGAAAGTTGCCCGTGTAACGAAAATCAGCCTCCACAATAAGCTGTCCATCAACAGTTAAATCTTTCAAACGTGGGTTCGTGATCACTGGTGCTGCGGCCCCCATATCTACGTTGCGAAGAGCAATCTGTCTTAAAAAGTTGGGAGTTTTGACCCTTGAAATCTTCTTTGTTATCTTTGCCCGAATGAAATCCTCGACTTCTGGCGTCTTATACAACGCAAGAAATATCCGGCCAATGAGTGCATTAATCCACCTTGTCTGAAGATGTTCTTCAGATGAATGTAGCCTTTGGACAAGACTAATAATATCTTTAACATCATACTGTAACGGAACCGGAGGCTTCGGGGTCGACTCGGACTCTTGGTTTCGAAGAAGTGCGAAATAGAAATCTTCTTTATCAGAACAGTTCTCCGAGAACAAGTAGAAGGGCTGAGAAGGCTTGCCGTCGGCAGTCATCTCGCCGACACCCTTCTTCCTGGACAAACAAATAGCATTTCGTTTTATAAACAATTCTCCTTCTGGTGTAATATCATTCTGTCCCGAGTATATGCTAACATCGTGATGTGCTAGAGACACTACGTATCGAACTTCAAGCTGGTCATCGTCATCAAAGAGCATTAGATGCCCATGCCTAACCTGGATATTAGCATGCCTTGTAGCATATAGGATAGATTTGGGCTTATCCGCGTATCCGCGAGTAATTGAATTACCTCAAGACGACGTAAAAGACATTACCACCCTTCTTCTGGGTCTTTCCCGCTGCTTTGTTGTCCAGAGGGCCATTGCTTGTCTTTCTCTCGAACAAACTTCTGTACATGCTCTGGTAAACGCTAGGACTGGGTGCAGAGACTGTAGTTGACCCAACAGGTGTTGTTCGTTCCGGTGGTTTCCCATTCACCCCGCCTGGTGAGTATTCTCTACAGATAGCAAAATACCCAGCAGCTACATCTGCCTCATGATTGTTGTGAAGTTGGAACTTCTCACCCAAGGACTTCTGTGCGGATTTGATAGCATCGGGGTCATCACCAGGTCGAGATATTGACTCGTAGTCTTTTTGTAAATTGTCATCGTCGTGAACTGGAAAGGTAAAGTATGCGTGGAGTAATATTGCTATGATGATGAGAGGAAGAAATGTGAGACCACCTAAGCAATAAATGAAAAGAAACCATGTTAAACCTCCCATTATGATACTGCCTTCATATGTAAAGACAAAAACTTCAATCAACAGACCATCCCAACGAAATCGATAAGTAAATAGTTGATAAGAGTAGAATAAAACGACATTTGAGAGTTGTTGATGTTTAAGAAGTAAAGTTTTGGGCGATGGTCAACGCCGAGCAAATCCTTGGGGTGTGGTCACTTTCTCAGAATCTTGGAAGAATGAATTTTCAAGTCAAGAAGAAAAGAATCAAAAGTCATAAAGTTATAATCTTAACAGAAACCTTTTACTTGATGTAATCTGTTAGATATTGGGTAATCAAGAAGAAAATATCATATCATGCCTTACAGTAAGTAGAGTTGGTGGCACCGGCGGATAGGTAGGATTAAAGAGAGGTTCTATGTGGTCCAGGATCTGAAGGTCGTGACTGGCAGAGAAGGGAGGGGAAACATCTATTTGAGTTTGGATAAACTTAATCAATACTTAATCCGTTTTCCAAAAAAGAGAGTAAGCTCACCGGGGATTGATTACTAGGTAAGTGGTTGATTGATAGATGATTGATAGATGATTGGTAGATGATTGGTAGATGATTGGTAGATGATTGGTAGATGATTGGTAGATGATTGGTAGATGATTGATAGCGAATTAATTGATTCCTATAATTGATCACTGGTATCTAATTATTGAAAGCATCTACGGAGCTCACCCGGGGGACTAATTTCACCAGATCATCAATTGGACGACGAATTCGGATCATTAGAGAATCTCAATACATGAAATATATGGAGTATACGATAACCAATCTGACAGCATGTAGTACGTATAGGCATCCGAGTCTTATATATAATATCTAGATACATATCAAATCACTCCTCATTCTCATGTATGCAGTGGTGCAAGATCATATGATGCTGCAGTATCATGTACATCAATTGTTCTTTGGTGACTGCCATTTGATTATATTCGGATCATATACCGTGAAGTTGTGATTATAATTACTTTTGTTGTGCTACCTTCATAATGCCTTCAATGCATGTCCAATGGCAGGAAAGAAGAGAATGAAACAACCTATTCGTAGAACACCGGGATCCATATTTCATGAGCTTTGTTTTGGTAGTCCTCTAAGATGTATCTTGAGGTTTGCAACTATATAGTAATGGCGTGAGAATCTAGAAAGATTTCGCATTGCAAGTAATGGCTAATCACCACTCCAGATCTGTCAAATCCATCTCAGTTTTATCTCTGACCGATAGAGCCTGCATGGCTGGCACAGCAAAAGCCCTTTCCATCTTCAAGCGCGCCTTTTGCCTTGTCCTTGTATAGAACACAGGGCAATCCTTACTGTCACATTTGACTTCCTCCATTGGGGATAAGCCCGAACACCCTTGGCAAATTCTCTGTATGTCCAGAAATTTCTTTTCCTCAACGTTGAGTCTAGTCTGCAAATAATGCATCGACGCAGGGGCGTTTGAGAGACACTGAGGACAGAGGAACCTCTCGGTCTCAAGTTTATCGTTACACATAAGACATGAAGATGAATTCATGTATGACTCGAGTGTTTTCTTGTTGATGCCAAGTTCCTTTAGTTGCCCTTGTTCAAAATTAATATCGATTCGGCGAACGCGCTGAACTTTAGGCATCTCGTCATACCAGCCTCTAACATTGGCACCCATAAGATTGAAAATTCGTTCCAGGGGTGGTATTAAATTTTTGGAGATGTAATACTCCGCGTCCAATTCGGAGTGATCGCTGTTGAGCAGTTCTTCAGGTGCCACACAACGGTCAATCAATCGAGCTCCTGGGGCGCCTGTGATGACAACGTATGGAATTCGCTCGCCATACTGTGGTTCTGCTCGGGCATCTTCCAACATTCTTTTGGTGCTAATAAGAGCTCCAGGAGGTGGTGGTCCTTTATCACTGTATGTTCCGAGCTTGACTTCTCTCGCGAAGCAAAAGTCTTGGATGGATACAGAGCCTTTCATAATTTTTTTGCATTGCTCTTGAAAGTAAGATTTTACTTGGCTCAAATCAGCTGTGCGAAAGAGTATCTTAAGGGCTCTCTCTTCGATCTTTTGCTCAGCTGGCGTACCATCACGTCGTACCGTCTCGATACCTTTCGCATCGAATTCCGGTTCGGTTTGTGACTTACTCTCATACTTGAACCCTACATATCGCTTCTTAGCTAGAAGAACACAAGGCAGATATACCTTTTCAAACTTGAGCTTGACAGGACGTGGGTTCATGTTAGTGACCGTTTTGGCAATCTCGTTCCCAATGTCGAACGCCTCATCTTTGCTGCGTCCCTTAAGGTAGACAAACAAGCTATCAGTGTCCCCATATACTACTTCTGCGCCCCAGCGCTTGACTGAGTGTATAAGTGCTATAGCCCTTTCCAGTGTCTCCCGGCCAGTTTGTACAATGCTATCAGCAATCTCCGAGCAAGGCATGCGACCAGAGAACGACGCAGATGTATACCCGTATGTAACATTGGCGATGAGCTTTAAGGCAAGCTGTCTATTGTTCAATAGTCGTTGTAGAGCTTTATCATCTTTGTCAATCTTCATCCCACTTTTCACCATAACTCGTGTCTCGAGAATTTCCCCTAACATCTTGGCTAGGAGAGACTTTCGGATGTCTGGTTTTGCATACATGATTCCATTGGGAGCAATATTGATATGATCTTTTAGCAATTCTAATAACTTCTCTTCTCGTGTATATTCTGTGAAGCCCATCTTATTAGTGCCTCGCCAGTTCACAACTCGTCCGAGATACGTCGAATAGCAATAATTGTAGGCGATCATAACACTAGGGTACAGGCTTTGAAAATCGAGAACGAGCAAAGGGCTACTGTAAAATGCACTTTGCGGCTCCATAACTAGGGGAAGGCACTCTAAGGCATTTTGTCCTCCCACTTGTTTTCGACTAGGAGATACCAATATGAAATTCTCTGGTTTTGCAATACGGAACATCAGAGACTCCACTTTGAATTGTGAACCTCGAGAGAAAACCGAGAAGAAATCGACACCCAAAAGTCTTGCTTGCTCACTTGTACGTGGGATCAATTCATTTCGCTGAAGTATTTCTAAATCGAGTTGCACACGGCATACGTAGTACGCGAGTACCTTTGACAGATCTCGAGCCGATCCGCTATTATACCAGCTTCTAAGATCAGCCCATGTATAGTGAGGGATCCGGCGATGTAGCAAGTGGAAGGCCACGTTCTCTAAAGTATATTGAAGCAAATTGAGCTCGGCTCGCATAGCTCTCCAAATATTGATCATGTGTCGACCCGTCACACGAATTGTAGACGTATTGTTAAATCCCCATTTGTCATTATCCTTGCCAAAACGACCGTGAGATTGAGTTTTCATACGTGAAAACTCATCACAAAGATCGTAGTCATATTTTAATCTTGCTCGTTCAATTAGATATCCCCAAGAACTACCATGAACCTCGAAACCTGTCAGAATATCTGGATCGTGCTCGCGGACAACCTCTACCATACGGACAAGTAGATCAAGCTCAGAAATTTCCACGTGTACCTCAAAGGAGACTTCATTCAATATTCTTTCAGATATGTTATTACCTTCAGCTGATAAAACCACAGCACCTAACTGCGTTGGGCTGCCCTCGGCGTCATCCTCGTCAGTCTGAAGGCAGAAGAAAATGCATTGAATCTCATCCTCTTCGGGGTTAGGAACGAGACTTCCTCGTGTGTTAACATGGACCTCTAGACTCATAACACTCATATATTGGGCCTCGCGTTGGATATTAACAGTCTTTTCGTTTTGTGTATACTTGAAACCATGCTTATTTTTTTGAGTTGGACCGTCAATTTGAGAAAGATCTGTCCCCTTTCGACGAGCTCTGACTGACTTGGTATGTGCGCCTCTTTTCAAATTTCCAGAATTATTTTTCATATGTAGTTTCTCATTGCGAGCCCATTCATCCACTTCGGCATAACTAGGGGGCATTTCCGCAAATGCCCAAACTTGAAAGCTGCAGTCGCGACGCCGACGATGGTGGGCTTCATCATCCTTATTTCTGTCCGGAAGGACAACAGGTCTGGATCCAAAGACTGCGTCTGAGGTTGCAGACGGATCAAAGTGGGGAAGAAATGGTACACCTGTGCTTCCAAGCTTGAATTCTTTACCCGCCCATTCCCTGGGACGCTCGGGAACGTCCTCCTCATTGCTATAGAAAGCATCCTTATGAAGAATAGGGGGCAGATTGAAGTTTGACATAGTCGAAGAAACATAATAGGCAGATGGTGGAGGCTGATGATGTGCTAGCACCAATGAGCCTATAGTGCCTCCAAAATTATCTTTAACTTTTTTGAACAGTTTTTCCCGAGGAGAAAAAAGTAGCTTAGGGGTCGGACTTGGCATCGTTGTAGATTCTGACATGTTTATCACCTTATCGGAATTATCTACCGGTGATGTTGGAATGATAAGAAAGGAAGCACGCTTCTTTGTAATAGGAGTATCTATATCCCCAGAGCATTGGCCATATCTCACAGCTGTGTTTAAATCGTGCGAATCCTTTGTCACAGGGAAATTGAGCGAATCCTGGGAGGAAAGCTTAACACTGGATGCCCTGAGCTCCAGACTGGTTCTCTTCTCAATGCAAACATTGTTTGGTCCTGCAGATGAGGTAGGAGATAATATCAATGAAGTTTGAGCCACCGTGCTTGTCTTGCGCCGTTTCGTATCCGGGTATTCTCCTTGTGATTGTGATCTCTTAGATTCGGAATTCATGTCTTCGCCTGAATCGATCTGACTGGCCAAGTAACTGATTTGTGCGGATATAAAGGAAGAATCATCCTCTGTCGCTACAACGGAATTCCGACGCTCGTTGTTCTTTTCAAGCTGAGCAGCTTGCAACACATCTGCCGAAGTTGGGTTGTTACGAAGTCCGTCATGAGATGACCCAGCGATTTGGGATTCCGATCCTCTGTTATCGATATGATCCTCCTTACGTTTCTGGGAAAGCTCAATCTCTCTCATCAAGTCTTCATCGGAATCATAATCATCGTCGGTTCCATCCTGGCCAATTGCAAGTTCAACAATGCGATTTTCGTCAACCTCTCTTTCCCCGCGGTTATCATGCACTGATTCGAAGGCGAGGCGAAGATTCTCAGGATACAGGTCCTCCACAGATTCAAAGCTAGTCCTAACAGATGACTCAAAAGGTTTGGGTTTGACGAAGGTATTGAAAGAAGGCCTTGAAGTGTCGTTTCTGTCACGTTCCTCCTCAATCAACGTCTTGACCCTTTCCCTATATTCGCTCTCATGCATCCATCCGCCAGCCTGCGAATATCGAGGGTCTGCTGACATTGAAAACATTGCCTCGGCAGGAAACGGGCTACTCCCAGCAGGTGCATTTGGAATCTTGGACATTCGCCGACGGGTTTCATCCTTCCAAAGACCTGCCATGCTCTGCACTAATTTTTCGTTTGGGGCCAATGGACTAAGGTTTTGAGCAAAATCATGGTGAAGAGGACGTGGTTTGATATTCCGTCTGTTAAGGATATCCTGGACGCAGATATCAACTTCCAACGAGCAATGGCTTACCCTTGGTAAGAATGTATCATTCGTGATGAGTTGATCAGGTATTGAGCGATCATGCCAAAGATGCATTGAAGAGGAGATTTTCTCGTATAGAGGCACCGGACTTCGAAACATAGCCTTGCTAGAATCAATATATCCACAGCCGTACAAATTATAATCAGCCATCCACTGAAGGACAAATTGAAGATGTGCTTCATATGGCTGGAAAACTCGCTTCATAATAGTACCTTGCCGCAGGAGATCCGCAAGACGCGTCATTACCATGGGATTTAACATGTAAACCTTAAGATAAAACCGGTACCCAACATGGAACCCATAGAATGGCACTGCTTTCACTAAGGTAATACGTGCGACAAATTTGGCGGATCCATCATAGGCATTGCGCCGGTAGCTTACTGCCAGGGCATAGTCTATTGAAAGATGAAGTCGATGTATGTAACTTCCAACTGCAAGTTTATCAGTCACCACAACATAAACCAGATACTAAGGACAAACCTTCATCGGGAGTGAGAGGGCCTTCATATTCGATATATAAATAAGGAAATGCACCATGGATATGCGCGCAGACCTTCTGGCCAGTTTCCGTAGAGCCAAAAATTCTAATGACAGGAACCTTTGGCTCTTTATATAGCTCGGAAGGTTGGACATTTCTTTTCAGTTGGGGATCAAACTGAGTAGGTGTTGCTTGATAATGATCAATGCAATTGAGGCGTACTCGAAAGAGGTCCATAACAAATTGAGCTTGTTAGGATGGAAGCACCCAGCGACAGTCGAGACTTTCAGTTTTCATGGCGTCGCAATCCTCATGCCAACTTGAATATAAAAGGAAATGCTGTGAACATTGTCATTCCTATTTTTCATCTGAATTTGTGTATCAGATCGTGTTAAAGTGGCGCAAACGCGAACACGAACGCCAAGTCACGGGAAAACTTCGATCCAATTTGCTGACAAATCACAATATGATGTGCGGTGTTCAGCCACACTAGGCACTGGGCTGGTTCATAGTTCTAGAATAGCTTCAATTTCCAGATATGATCTGAATATGTGCATTCTATCCAAATCGTGATATCAAAGCCGATACTGTGAAACTGACTTTACTTCTCTTTCTTTTCACTTCAGGCGCCCATCATTTGGCACTTGAAAACTACAAATCTTCAAAATGCCTCCAGCAGGAACCCAGCCTCGAAAGCCAGAACAATCTGCAGCAAATAAGGATCAGAACGAGTATATCCCAGCCTTCATTGCCAAGAAACCCTTTTATATAGATGACGATGATAATACCGATTACCTTGAGCATCAACGCCTTCAAAAAGCACAATCGGACCAGTCAAAATGGTATGATCGTGGAAAGAAATTGGGCCCTGCAGCTACCAAATTCCGGAAAGGCGCGTGTGAAAACTGCGGAGCGATGACACATAAGGCTCGGGACTGTTTAAATAGACCTAGAGCCAAAGGGGCCAAATGGACGGGGAAAGATATACAGGCAGATGAAGTGATACAGGATGTTGATCTAGGGTGGGATGCGAAGAGGGACAGATGGAATGGATATGATGCAAAAGAGTATAAGGCTATCACGGATGAGTATGCGCAGCTAGAAGAGCTGAAGAAACAAGTGCAGAATGGTGGTAGCAAGGACGGAGAAGAGGGTGGCGAGGACGGTGATGATGATGGCGCAAAATATGCAGAGGAATCAGATATGGGCAGGCATCAAAGTACGTCGACAAGGCAGCTGAGAATTCGTGAGGATACGGCAAAATATCTATTGAACTTGGATCTGGATTCGGCAAAGTACGATCCCAAGACTAGATCTATGGTTGACAGTGGAGCAACTGCCGATACGGCTGCTGCGCTGGTTGCGGAAGAAGGATTTTTAAAGGCTTCTGGGGATGCAGCCGAATTTGAAAAGGCGCAAAAGTACGCCTGGGAGTCGCAGGAGAAAGCAGGAGATACAAAACAACATTTGCAAGCAAATCCTACCTCTGGTGAGTATTACAGGAGAAAGGAGAAGGAAGAGGCCGAAGCCAAACGAAAGGCGCATAAGAAAATGCTTCTGGAGAGATATGGTGGAGATAACAATCCTATGGCTGCAAAACTCAGGGATGCAGCTGTCATGGAGTCCGAAAAATTTGTGGAATATGATGAAATGGGTGGAATTAAAGGAGCACCAAAGGCCTCTGCAAAGTCAAAATATCCCGAAGATATATTAATCAACAATCATACAACTACATGGGGAAGTTGGTGGTCCAACTTCAGATGGGGCTACTCATGTTGTCATTCAATGGTCAAAAATAGTTATTGTGTTGGCGAGACAGGAAAGAGAGCTCTAGAGGATGCCGAACGTGTTCGAACAGGAGGAATTCTAATTGAAGAGGGCACAGAAGAAACGGAAACAGTGAAGGTAGGAAAGCCTCCGGAAGCCATTTCAGATGTGCCTAAACAACAAGCGAGGAAGCGCACGGCGGAGGAGATGCAATCTGGTGTTTCTGAGGAGGATATGGATGCATGGAAGAAGAAACGTGTAGCAGCCGATGATCCAATGAATGCTTTCTTAGGGAAGGATGGGCTATTGTAGCATCATTATTAATCAAAATCATATCAGATAGAAAACAACATCGTGATGTCCTTATTTGACCGAAGAAGTTCATTTTTAACCTCGGCTTCTCTCAAAGTTGGTTAGAGCTTAAAAGATTAATGATTACCAAATACGGATTGAAGCATTGACAGAGTTAGAGGATATGTTATATTTCCAGTTTGAAAATCAGAACGTGTATTTGATGGCCATCTTCAGGATATCAAGCGTCGAGTTGCAAGTCTCATTCGGACATTGATAGATCATGGTTGAGCCATCAATTCCGAGTCCACACTCACGACATATTCGTGTAATACACGACATTGATTAAAAAAGTGCTCATTGATTCATCATGGAATGCGGCTTTTATTGTATAGCTTGACGCTGAGATGTCTGCTTTACACGTTGTAACCGGCCCTAACCCCTGCTATAAAGTATCGCTCATGATGTAAATAGGAAAGATTTTGGTATCAAAATTATTCCTCTATTCCTCATCCTCTTCTTCGGCATCGTCGTCCTTCTTCTCGGAAGCCTTGGCCTTCTTTCTGCGGACACGTCCTGGGCGTCCACCACCAAATGGTGAGCTCAAGGCGAAGTCGATGTGCTTTTGGGAGTCGAGACGGACAACGAATGATGGTACGTTGACGATTTGCTTTCCAACACGGATGTGTCTTTGACGGATGAGAACACGAGCGTGGTGGATAGACTTGGCGAGACCGAGCTTGTAGACACAGGTTTGAAGACGACGCTCCATGAAATCCTCAATCTTCAAGGCCAAAACGTAATCGAGCTTCATGCGGGATTCATCGAGAACACCAACACGGACGAGACGACGAATGAGGGCGTTACCTTCGAAAAGTCTCTTTGGGTCCTTCTCGTCGAGAGTGAGCAATTGACTAAAATATATTAGCACAGTGATATCTCTTCGAATCCTAAGGTAAAATTACCGAGCAGCACGACGGATCTTGGAGAGAGTCAACTGGACACGCCAGACCTCACGCTTGTTGCGGAGACCATACTCTCCAACAATCTTCAATTCAGAGTCCCTAGGGAATAATCAGTGACATGAACAGAGCAAGCTCTAGAACAGTGGTCCACTTACAAACGAGCACTCTCGAAACTATCAAGTTGTCAGCAAAAAATCTTAATGCGCGTCGAAATAATTTCGGGTACTTACGGACGACGTGGGACCTTGTAGGTCTTGGAGTATGAACGTCTGTTCGAAATAACATATTAGCATATGAAATATAAGGGCCATTTTTGCGATTTGGGCGATGTTTCCCAAATAATTCATAATCAGGCCAGAGTACTTCAGATAAATCCGAGATAAATCTGTAGTCTCAGAATATGGAAATTGATATAGAATACATACGGGGCCATTTTTGCTGATGCGTCGAGCGGCTCTTGTCGATTGTCGTGAAGTTATTGATCGCTGGTTGTAAATTTTGTTCCAGTAATTTTTCGAGGTTCCCGCTCTCAGGTTAGGGCATTTAACCCGAGCTACCACCAAATTGGGAAGGCGCGAAAATAAGCGAAAAAAGTTGAAAGTTGCCGTGCCAGATACCAGCGTCAACTTGTCGAAGAAAGATTATCGACAAATTCTGAATAACTTCGACCTCCCCTCGAATACCCATCCTAAATCGACAAAATGGGTCACCCAGCAGGTCTCCGCGCCGGTACTCGGGTAAGTTTGTTAATTTTATAATTGCTGCCTTCTCCAGAGGATTTCTACGGTCGCGACCTTGAACTCGATGCGGTGACGGCGTTGCGAAGTTTGGGAGCAATAACTAATTAATTTCCAGTATGCATTCAGCAGAAACTTCAAGGATCATGGTATGATCAAGTTGTCGACCTACTTGCGCCAGTACAAGTATGTTAAAGTCTATTTCCATCGAATTTCGAATTATCGCAGAATACTAATTGATTCATAGGGTCGGTGACATTGTTGATATCAAGGCAAACGGTGCCGTTCAAAAGGGGTCAGTCAAAATCATCAATCACAGATACACTTTTTAGGAGGATTCGAGATGGAAACACGAAAAACAGAACTGCGAAACTGGAGGACGAATTTGTATACTGACTTCTGCTCAGTATGCCCCACAAGGTCTACCACGGAAAGACTGGTGTCGTCTACAACGTTACCAAGAGCGCCGTTGGTGTCATTATCTACAAGAAGGTCAAGCACAGATACATCGAGAAGCGTGTCAACCTCCGAATTGAGCACGTTTCCCTCTCCCGCTCAAGAGAGGAGTTCGTCCGCAGAGTCAAGAAGAACGCCGAGTTGAAGAAGCAATCCAAGACTGACGGTACCCACGTTCACTTGAAGAGACAACCTGCCATGCCAAGAGAGGCCAGAACCATTTCGTTCACGGATAACGTACCAGAGACAATCGTACCAATCGCATACGAGACGACTATCTAAGCTCTGGGCTGGGGTTTGTTTGGGTTTCTTTGCGGGATATGATACAATGAGGGTCAGAGGCTTCTAGCGTTGCATGATACAAAATAAATATGTGCAATACCTTCAAGAATCTGATAGGTTTCGAATGTTCAATATCATGCATGGTCGTCATGTGTATGTCGCGAGAATTTGGTGAAAAACAAAATCTTCCATTTCATTTTTTTTTCACCCCCCTCCCCTCCCCCCTTTCTCTCAGACCATTTCGGAGCCGTATTTGTCACGCTTAGGTAGAAGGTATCCCACTTCTTCGAAGCCCTCACAAGTGTTCCAAGAACAATCCCCGTCGAGTTTGGCCTTTTATCAATCA
>PDUE01000095.1:515-12992 GCA_002909645.1 Monilinia polystroma
ATATACGTTTTCAACATATATTATAATATAAATCCTATGCCCTCCCACATTGTATATTAATATCGCGTTGTGTAAAAGCTTTTTGTTATTGATTTTTACTTTAGCAATATAAGTTTATTTGAAGAGCTTTTGATCTTAATCTTATTACAGAGCTACTAGGCTTATAATCTGTTTAATGGCTTTGTGGCTCCGAAGGCTGGATGTATGTTATTCGTTAATTATGCGTTTGGCTATACAATATCATTATACATAAGTCAACATACAACTGCGAACAACAGATCAATTATTGCCAAGAGCATTATACCTAATCCTGGTTTCTCTGTGGTATACCCCCGGCTGCAGGATGGATCCTACAAAAGGGATAGACAAAGAGATGGCGGTAGTTAGTTTTATTAATTAATGGAACATCCTATCCTCCAGTGTGATCACCATTTTCTCTAATAAGTTCAAATTGTATGACGATATTGACAAATATATTGGATACAGCTATGCGATTTACTAAGGGCAAATATTGGTAATTACCGGGAAGGGGGCGATTAATACGCTTTTGCATATTTTTGACGTAAAAGCAATAGGGGCTTTAAAAAGGCTTTAAAAGGCGTTAACATTAATATTAGATGTGGATACATGCTAATAACTATATATCAACAATATTTCTATAATATAATGCAAATATACCAATACCTTAAATATTTTTCAATAAACGTTTTTCAAAAGTTACTGGTTTATTAATTGATATACGATTAGTATAAGGTAATCCCTTAAATATCAGGGCATAACCAATAACAAAGCAGCGGATAGGTTAGCGGACGAGGGTGCGAAAAGCGATATAATTGATTTAGGATCTATTGAACAACCTACAATTAATGAAATAAAATTGATAGCACGAAGCCTAGTTCATAATGTTATAGATGTATAATAATGCAAGAATAAAATAATATTATCAAAAGAGTACTGTAAATGGCAATTCGACTACGTTCTAAAAAAGCTATTAGAGTTAAAACTCCCTAAATTAATCCTATATCGATTATTAGTAATACACTCCAAACATAGTGACTTTAAGGTATACTATAAGCGTTTTAACTATATAGATATTGAAATCTATTATCTATACAACAAAGCTAAAACTCCAGAGTATTTTGCTTTCTATAAAATCTCGGTAAGGAAGTTCTATTTGTAATTACTAAAGCCCGTTTACTTATTGGCAACCGCCCAGAAAAAATTCGATTATATACAACAGCTCCTTGCTTTTCTACAGGAATTTGAACGCTTCGTAAAAGTAATGCGATATTTTACATTTTGCAATCGGAAATCCAATAGCATTTTAAACGATGTTACATTGAATACTGTATTCAATCCCCCTGCCTCCTCTAACCTCTTTTTTCCCTTTACCCCCTCTCTTTTACTCTATACTACATTTTGAAGCCTAATCTGAGGTGCAATCTATAGAGTGCAGCAAAAGTAATTTTATAAGATAATACAAAGACTATAACCTAATGTAATAATTGTTCATTTAGTACTCTTTATCAGTGTAATTGCTATACAGTCTAATACATTACCCCTAAAGATATAATAAGCAAAGATTAATCCTTTTCGATATAGAATGCTCCCTTAAACAACGGAAGAAGGCTGTCCAACAAAGCTAAAGCTATAAAAGGCTGCCGGGAGAAGATGGCTTTAGTATTTTAATCTAGCGATGTTGTACTATATATACCTAAATAGCGAGCTCTTAGATCTATAACCCACTAGTGTATTACTCGTCTCCAGTACCCCTTAGGAGATTAAGGGTCTAGCTAGCTCATATAGACGTTAAATATAATAAATAAATAAATAAATAAATTAATAATTTGTTATCGTACAATAACAAATCTTTTTCCATCGTTAGGTGCTTATAAATTTTTTTAGCTTTTATCCTTAAATAATTTAGGTTTTCGGAGGATCTATTAGCTTTAAATATTTTATTAATAATATTAAAATATAGGATAATAGCAAATAAATCTAAATTAATAATATTTTCTAAATTATTTTGTAAAGATTTATATATAATTTTAATATCTATTTGGTTATCTTTAAAAAGCTATTAAAGTCGATTTTGCTTCTTTATCTTATTCTAAAAGTTAAGTTTATTAATGCAATGAATAAATATATTAATAAAGGGATTATTTTTTCTAGGACGATACATAATAATAAAGTTATAATTAACTAAAACTTCAGTTTATCTAACTTATTAAACGTTTAGAGCTTTAATGGTTATAAAATATTTAAACATTTTATAATTGATATAAATATGGATTTAATACAGCGATTCTATAAGTTCAGATTTCTAATAATCTAGTAAACGAATAATTAACAATATCTCTTTATTATAGATCTTATAGTTCAGTTTAGCAATTATTATCGTTTTGGAAAAATATATTATAAATAACTATTTATCGCCGTATTTCTATAACAACATATTAGCAATTATGCTGTTTAATACATTCATTTCCAGTATGTAGGAAAAATTGTAATTATAATATTGTAGCAGCAGAATGAAGGTTAATTTTAATTTTAGAATATTAAAGGTATTATAGTATATATTATTAAAATAGAATACTATATTAGACTTTGTAAGTTCAATTAATAGTTTAATAATAATTCTATAGTTTTTAATAAAACAGTAATAGAAATTGCAAAAGCTTAAGAACGATTATACTTTTTTAATAATGAATAGATAGATCCAGCTTTTAATTACTTTTATTTTTTTAGAATTGATCTTAATACTATCAGTAAAGATAATGAATTCTAGGTATTTTATCCATTTAATATTAAACTTACATTTTTTGAGATCCATTTATAATTCAATGAATATAAGTTGAACAAATACTAATTTAATATAAGTTTTATATTCTTCTTTATTCTTTAAATAAATAAGAATATTGTTAAAATAAGCAATGCAAAAGATATCTAAATAATTAAATAATATATTATTTATATATAGTTAATAAATAACTGATCTATTTATTAATTTAAAAAAGAGAACTTTGCATTTATAAAAATTATATTAAATATGAAAGGTAATGTATTCCTCCGATATAGAGTTTATTCATATTTAGTAAAAGGTTTATTAAATATCGAATTTGATATAAATTTTCGCTTTAATTAATTATACAAATATTTTATTAATTAATAACAAAGGGTAACAATTTTTATATATAAGAAAGTTTAATAGACAGAAATCGATATAAAATTTCAAACTTTTATTAGATTTTCGAATAAATAAAATTAAAATAATAAAAAAAGTTTAATTAAATTCTATAAATCCTTTATTAAAGTTTTCGATTAAATATTCTTTAATAATTTTGAATTATTTAAAGAATATCTTATATAATAAACTATATTTTAATACTTTTTTTTCATTACCTTTAAGTATAATTTTATGATTATATAGATAAAATAAAGATAAAATATTAGATTCGGTTTTTGAAAAAGTATAGCGATATTCTTGATATTAAGCAGGGATTAGAGATTCTGCGTTAACCTCTGCAAGAATATAGTTTAAAGTAATATAAGCGTTGATTAATCTGAAATTACTTATAACCATTAATATACAATCTTTTAACAAATATATTTATTATTAAATATTAATAATTTTATTCAGTTTTTAATAAATAAAAATGAATATTTTATGATTTTTATTCTTTTTGTAAATAAATTAGAATTATATGAATATAATTAAGTATATATCAACAATATCAGATATACATTAAAATAGCGTTTTATAGACTTATGAAATACAGTATATAGTAATTTGATCTTTAAACTTAAGCGAAAACAATATAGAATTCTTTAATTTTGTAGATTTAGGTTTAACAATATAAATTGTTATAATTTCTGTTTTTTTTATATAAAAATCTCTTTTTTTTCAAAAAAGGTTTAATTATTTATTATATTAATCTATATCTTTTTATACAAATTTGTCCATCTTTCTTTTTCTAAAATTTTAAGATATTAATATAAGATTATTTGCTAAAAATATAATACACAAATATTTATATAATTAATCTAATTTTTGGTTATAATAATTGACTTTCAAATAAGTTTTTATTAACCATAATCTTTTAAGTATAATATTATAAGATTCTAATTCTATAATAAGGAAAAGAATAAATAATTACTCTTAACCATCAATTAAGAAATTAAAAAAAATGTAATAAATAATAGTGCACTTATATACACTATTATAGTCTTTCACTTTTATCAAAATATTAAATATATAATAACAAAATTTAAATATAGGAAATAATAAAATAAGAAAAATGGTATTAATAAAAGCAAATTCATTAATTTTGGAGTCTATAAGTGTATTTGATTTTATCAAATACCCATTTTTTAATAATAAATAGGGTAATATAAATACTTAATTATCTATTAGTTTAATTAAATCAAAAAATCTTATATTTCGGATAATATTTAGGAGGGAGTCTTTGCTTAAGCACCTTCGTTTAAATATAAATCTTCAGCTTGCCGGGCAACGCTGGTTGCTTTAGTATAAGCGTTTGGATCTATTTTATTAATTGTATTATAGGATTCTTTTTAATTATTATTCGATATAATTATTTATTCCATTTCATTAATGTTAATAACAAACGTTTTTAAAATAAGAGTCTTTAAGGCTTTATATGTAGGATTTGCATTGGAACAGAGGTTATTCGAAAATCGGTTTGGGGTAAAACTTGGTTTGAATGTATCCGAATATCCGAATGGGATTATATGTGGTGGGTAATTAGATCTTAATAAGAATCCAGGATTATTAGCAATATTCTTTTTGGAGTATATAATTGAATTAAATGATTTTTTAATATAAAAAGTAATATTATAGTCAAAGTAATAACGGTTTCTTTTTTGTAATATAACCTTAATTTTATTTATTTGTATTAATTTGGCAGTTAGATTATTAATAGTATAACAATCTGTTTAGTAAAGTGTAATAGTTTTAATAAGGAAATTGAATATTTTGCAATTGAAATTTTGTATAAATGTTTGTTTATTAATAATTTTAATTTAAATGGCGAAAAGGCGGAATTTGTAATACTATTCTAGGAAGTTATTATGTATACTTAAATTAGGTATTATCCAATGTTTGTATAAGGATTTCGCATAATTTACTTCCGCTAGATTGTAGTATATATCAGCTAATTAATTCATCAATTATTGGTTAGTTAGGCAAGGGATTTATATATATAAAGTTTAAAAGTATTTAAGGGCCTTAAACTCTGTTTGATCTATTATATAAATATAACGTTATACCTCATTAATAAATATATTAATATAAAGTTTTAAATAATCCATAATTATAGCTTTTTATAAGTTAACTTTAGATTTAATATTATTATTAAATTTATTAATTAAATTGATTAATTTAATTAAATAAATAAATCTAAAATTTAAAATAGAATTATACGAGACAAAAATGAAACAGAGGCCGTTTTGTCTGCAAATAAGGTAGCCGCTTTGATTATTGTTATTGGATTTATCCGATTCGGAAGATTCAATATTGGATAAAAAGGATGCAGTATTAAAATACAGATCACGCTTAGACTTTCTTCTCTATTTGGATCTCTTACGACATTCTTAATTAAAGCAAATGTCCGTTTTAATAAAAGAATATATCTCAAAATTATTTATAAATCCGAATACCTACACAAACATCCCATAAAATTTGGAAAAAGGAATGTCCGGAAAGATATTCAATAAAGCTTTTTATCGAAATCTTTTATTTTTTTCTTATAATTATTATAAAAAAAATATAATATATTATTATCAATTTGAATATATTAATATACCAATTTTTGTTTATATATAGAAGAAGTTGTTAAAGATTTAAATCAATTGAATTCAAAACCTACATTAGAATATATCTTTTTTTCTTTTATATTTCGTAATCAATGTATTGTAACATTTTCTATTCTTTTTGTAAATTATATTATTACAATAGAAATATTGGTAGAAATACTATTATTAAAAAATAGTGTATCTTTATAAAAGCAGAAGAGAACAGGTATCCATTATATTATATACAAAAAATACTTAAAGTATTTTTATATAAATAAAG
Source organism: Monilinia polystroma (assembly GCA_002909645.1). Lineage (NCBI taxonomy): Eukaryota > Fungi > Ascomycota > Leotiomycetes > Helotiales > Sclerotiniaceae > Monilinia > Monilinia polystroma. Next base: position 6,610 of record PDUE01000095.1, read on the forward strand.
GAAATATATTTTTATTGAATTATATTCAAAATTGATCTTTTTTTTATAAACAACAACTTTATTATAATTCGTTTCTAAAAAAGTATTATACGGAATAAATATTATTTGAACAACCATCACTTAACCGAATTGAATTTTAATTAAATTGTAAATAATATAACGCTTATACTGTATAAAAGCTAAATAAACAGGATTAAAAGTATCCTTAGAATTTACAATTAAAGAATTAGAGAAATAGCCGATTATCTATTTATATATATAATTATATATATATAATCTGTTATATACAAATGCCATACATGATTAAATCATTTCTGTTAGGGCATGTGCGGGTACTGTATATATTAACATTTTTGTTAGCCGGGCATATGCAAAGGCCGCACGTGTCCGTTCCATTAGCAACGGCATCCGTTTGTAGTCCAATCGTGACAATTAATATTTAAAGCTAATATAGTATTTGTAGCTATTTTAGACTAATAATATAGAATGACCGTTTAGAAAGAAAGGTTATCCGATTAGTAATTATGTTCTAATTAATCAAATATAAAATGCTTATTCTAAATCTTAATCAAGCTTAAAAATAGCATTCTAAATTGAAATTCTATATTTTAATATATTTCTAATAATATTAAAATTTGTTATATTTATTAAAATATATATAACTTTATTTTATATATACAAAAGTCGTAATTAAGGATTCAATATTAGTCATTATTTCACTAGCGTAATATACTGATGGCAACACTGACCCAGGTAACTTAACAAAACCTCCTAAGGCTAATTTGGAAGTTAAAAATCAATACTACTCACTTAGTTGTCACTATAATCTCTCAACTGAGCTGATTCTTTCTATTAGTATTAAGTTGGTTAGTTAAAGTGTAAGTACTTAAATCTCTTGTTGTAATAATCACCGTTGCTATTCTCTATGTAATTTATGGAATGGAGGACGACTTTATAGACATCCTCGAGGTGCTAGTACGCCTAATACGGTTAGTCGTATTATTCGTATAGCAACTCATAAGTCACATGATCCATTTTACGACACTTTCCTATAAACTTTAATCTTTATCATGATTCGTCCGTGCTATAGTGATTTCAATGTTAAGAGCTTGACCAGTGCTTGGATCCGACGCATCAAATATTGATAGCTGGTTCTGAATTGATTGAATAACATATACAAAGGCTATCTAAATGTGAGATTAATACTTTTGTGTCTTTTATTACTACTGCTTACATTCTCCCGTCTCTAACCTGCTTCGAATTTCAGCAACCTAGAAATTATCCCTTTAATTCTTGATTGAGGCCAACAAATCGCTGATTGGGAATCTTTGGCGGGGTACGAGGTTTCCTTCAACCTTTGGAATGTATGAAGGGAAGTTGGTGTAGATTTCGTTGAGAATACCCCATGATTGTTGTCCATCAGCATCATAGGTTGGGGCATCCTTTAATCCGGTGGTGTTAAATGATTGGTAGATCAATGGAACTTCGTCGAAGTCGGTAGAAGCTGGTGTAACAGCAAGATCCAAACCGTCAGCACCAATGAAACGCACGTTTCCGACGGAAGAGAAGATGAGTGGAGCGTTGGCATTGACTGCATAGAGGCGGGAAGCTCCAACGTTGACTTCTTCACTTTCCCAGCCCTCAGCGGAAGGATCATTGGCATCAGGTGTGTCTGTGATATCTATTAGCACTGTTGAATCGGCATACATCAAATAGGAACCGAACTTACATGGGTTGGAAGCGATGTGAAGAGTCTCATATTGAGCTTGTGCGTTGAAGGTCATGGCAGGGTGGAAATGCTCCCAGCATTCAAGAATACCCCAGCGACCGTATGGTGTAGAAACAACCTTAATTTCACTTGGGGTTCCATCAGACCAGATACCACGTTCACCACCTGAAGGCCGCAACTTGTGGCGGATCAAGATAGCCTCTCCCTCAGGGGAGATCAAAGATTGAGCCATGTAGAGGACACCATCAGTCTTGTGAGAGAAACCTATGACAACGTAGATACTCTCACTCTTGGCAACATCAAGGATGCTTTGCCATTGGGGGCTTCCAACGACAACGGAGTTGTCGATGTAGTTCTCGAGGTAATCGGCAATGGTAACATTGTCGGCCATTCCCTTTGGATAACTAAAATTTATGTGAATTAGGGATATCAAATTAAGTAGAATAAACTTGCTAACTTACCCTGGGAACCATAATTCGGGGAAGACAACAAGGTTAGCTTGGTTGGTAGAAGCTTTCTTGATGAGCTTGACAGCTTTGGCAACGGTGGCATTGAGATCAAACTTGTGACCAGTCCAGTCCTTGTTCATGACTGGAGTGGGCCAGTTTGCTGGAGGAGCACGAACAATGGCAACAGTCAAGTTGTTGTAGTCTGGAGTTCTGGGAATGACTGAGGCACAGCCAAGCCCGAGGAGGGAAAGGAAGAGTGTCGACTTCATGGCTTCGATTGATCGATAGGACAAGCAGAATGAGACTTTGTGTAGTTAAGTAAGATTGATGCTGATAATTTGAGAGAGTAATTTGGGAGATATCATGATGATATATATACAAGTATAATAGCCCTTGAGATAGAGAGATATCGCCAAGATTACGAATTTTATCAAATGCCGTGAGGTGATGATTAGTGGAGACATAGAACCCGTGTGGACGCATTTGCTTTGATACAGTCCCCCCCCCCCCTCCTGAATAATGTTATATGATGGGTTCTCTCTGGTTGGCTTCACCTGAATGGCTGAAATCGCTTGCACTGGCCAGATTTTGGTCTTTTAGCCACTCCAGGGTTGCATTTAGTAAGTTTTCATCCTTGCTTTGTGAAGTAGAATGATAAATTCTACTTGTTAGATTTATATGGACCGACCTATATTTAAACATTTATTTAGGGGTGGGGGGGGGACTGTAAGTTCTACATGCTAGATTTGTATGGACCGGCCCATATTTTAACATTTATTAGGGGGGCTGTAGGTAGTGGAGATAAGGTGATATTGATAGGGCTCAAATTTCAAACCATGTTTTTCTATATCATGCAAACGTCATGTTTCTACGGTGATAATCCGGTGGACGGGGCACAATCACGCGACGGGCACGGTGTGGAGGTGAACTTGACAGTCAAAATGGTCAATGTAAAGATTGCTATCCGCATTTTAGAGTTATGTCGTGTAGTTTGGTTTGTGTAATACGAGTTATCGAAGATACAGCAACGATCATGCATCACATATTGTATCGCCTAATCATCGGGCAAAAGAAAATATTATAATAAGTTTATCATTGGCCAATTCCAATTGAAATACTATAATAGATTTCACGTATTGTAAATAATTCTCTATGGCGAATACCACAAAAGGTAAAATACTATAGGTACTGCTACAACTGATATGATTTGGAAGTATTGCTAAAGTTAAGGCTAAAGTTAAAAGTAATATCTTCGTGTATAAATCTCCAACCAGAGTTTTCGTAATAGGAAGTAGGAGATTGACATTTGACATGAATGGATTCAAAAGTAGATACTAAATTTACTTCATATATTTCATACATTTCATATACCTATCTATCTCACTTGCTCTATGACGTTTCGGATCTGCATACTGCACGTGAGGACAAGCTACGATAACTTCACCAAAATGTTTTAATATAACCGCGAGTGATGACCTGATGCCGCGCGCGGTAACAGGAACAAGTCGGCTGGGGAAATCGCGGAAAATATGTTCACTGGTTCAAATCCCGAACAATTCAAATCCCGAAGCGATGTCTCTCCTGTGCTACTTTGGACTCAAAACTAAGTCAAATCCCTAGTGAACCTCATCAGTGACACCCCGTCACTGATATCAGGTCAGATATCTCCTGATACCATATGAGGAATCATTTCAAATACCGGACTATTCTAAAGAACCTACTCCGTTGTAGAAGGATAAACATTTTTGAACTATTTACAATATCCACACTCCAAGACTTCCTCGGAACTTTTTCGTAATATTGATTCAAATGGATGTATTACCTACGTCGAAGATGTTAAATTAACGAGTTGTATTTTGATTATACGCTGCCATTCCAATTATTTATACTCAAGCTTAGGTACCTAAGTTGTAGACTTGCAAATCGCAATTCATTACACAACTACCAACTTGTGGAACTCGACCGTTCATATTCCCTTCATCAATCCAATTGAGAGTGTATTTTTCACCACTCTGTGTATGATACCAGATCCAAAACGACCACTTCTAACCATTCTCAACTTCATTATTTCGTTTCCATTGAAATATTGGGGTTTAAGAATCTGAGTGGCCATGGAGAGTCAAAAGTATCCGTACAGTCAGGAGAACAACCTTCAGAGCCTGTGATTTCGACATCTAAGCTATCTTCATCAGGACTATATGCCGTCTTGGTAATATGCATGTTGCATTTCGATAAATCTTCGGAATGGGCGGAGAGAAGTGGCAGGTAAATTTCAAATGGCGCATGAGACCACCGTGATCGTCCCTAGAGTACCAGAAACATGGCATATTGACATAAATAATATGGCGTATTGCTGTGAATAATATGGCGCCTCGTCATTTTTTGTAGATATGGCGTAGCTTTTTATGCAAATAAAAGTTAGCATTAATAGTCAACATTTTTGTTTTTAGCTCGGTCTATTGATCTTAGTATATTAAACTAGGCTTTTTCAAGCATATTACGAAATCTTGATCTATTTAAGCGTATTGCTTTATTTAGGCATATTCAGGTATATCATAAGATTCATATTCTTGTTTTTATCGTTATTAATGAAGCTATTCAGAAATCGAAGTAGTTAATATATTATTATAAAGGATGCTTTGAAAATAGAGAATATTTTTGAAATAGGGGGGCGCAAGCGAAATAGAAAAAGCAACTCATTAACGAATAACTTACTTTTGATAAAATGGTAATAGTATTGATGATATTAAAGTGAAATTAATAGTATTAAAGTAAAGTTAATGATATTAAAGTGAAGTTGATGATGTTGAAGTGAAGTGAAATTGAAGAGAAGTTTAAGTGGAATTGAGAAAGGTATATTAGTATTTTGAAGCTAATATAGTATTCGAAGCCAATATAGTATCTGTAGTTATTTTTAAACCAATGATAGAGAATAAACATTTAAAGGAAATGATTATCTAATTAGAATGAATGATTTAATAGGAATAATTATAATACAATGTGGACTGTTTAAAGCTCCTATCATTATATGTATAAAAAACATACTAAAATGCGATTTAATATGATTCTACAATAATATGGGGTACAGCCATATTTCTGGTACCATAGGGCTAGGGGTGTGAAGACAACTTGGATCGAACTTATAATAGTTTAAGCATCGAGAAAAGTGTAAATTGTGACCATCTTAAGGATTAGTTTCGACAATCATAAACATTTCTTCTAGACCCCATGGTTGCCAAGGGCCAAAGTCAATGATCTGTGATAGATTTTGACAGAAGCGGAGAAGCTTATGGGATATAAGTTCCCTACCCCATATTCGGGCAACCCTTTTATTTAGGCCACCATTTTATACTAAGAGCAGTCATTTCAACCTATTCACAATTTTATAACGGATTAGTATATTTGTTTTAAATTTAAAATATAGATTTAGTATATAACTATTAATTGATATATAAGATTTTAAATTTCGACGATTTTCTATAATTATCAAATTATCAAATTTGAATTTTTTATTTATATATAAATTATATATAAAATTGATTTTTCTAAAAACTATGAATAAATTCTTACTAGAATATTTTGAAAATAATAAGTCCCCTACCCTACATCCCGCCACCCCCCCCATTCCGCCATTCATTTTATACCAAAAACAGCCATTTCGATCTATTAATAACTTTATAATAAATAAAGCTATTAAATTAAAATTTGAAATATAATTTTATAATAGGGTTATTTATATTTTACGATTTTTTTAGAAAAAGTTATAGGAGAATGAAATCTCTAGTTTTTCATTTGTATGTAAATCCTATATAAATTGAAATTTTTTTAAAATGCTAATAACTTTTTAACAAAAATTATTAAAAATAATTTGTATGTTTTTTTAAAAATCTTTATACAATTTTCGATATAATACATTCTTTTAAATATATATTATAATTTGTGGTTAATGATCTATTTGGAATTATAAGTTTTGCTAACAAATAATTTGTATGAGAAAATGTATAATCATAAATAAAAACTTGATTATAACGTATAATATATTAAATAAATATATATTTATAATCTATATTCTATTAGAATAATATAAAAACATACAAATTATTTTTAATAATTTTTGTTAAAAAGTTATTAGCATTTTAAAAAACGTTCAATTTAGTATGGGATTTATATACAAATGAAAAATTAGAGATTTCATTCTTTTATAA
>PDUE01000957.1:0-12194 GCA_002909645.1 Monilinia polystroma
CCCCCCCCCTTATTCCTATTCGCCTCCAAAAACAAGAACAATATGAAAGCCTATACACAGGAAATTTTTGAACAATAAGAAAGAATTTGCTCTTGAAAGAAAATTTGTATCTTATCAAAATTTGGATGTACTGTGAGTTTTGGCTAGGATGCCAGTATGTAGTATGTTTGTATCGGAGGAGTTGCATTTTTCGAAATCGAAATGTTCTGAATCATATATTTTATTATGTAAAAATTCTCATATCATATCACATATGTATCACATATATCACACAATTATCCAAAGGCGGAAGAGAATGGAGAAGAATAGTCATGTTTTTTTCCCATTCCCCTCTAAAGCCAAAAAAAAAAAAAAAATCTAACCATCTAACCCCTAAACCCCAAACCCCAAACCCCCCCTAAAACTTCTCTCTCACTCTCTCCCCCCCCCCTCTAAAGCCAAAAAAAAAAAAAAAAATCTAACCATCTAACCATCAAATTAAAAAATATGATGACTATCTATCCTCAATTCCAATAGAATTAAACCTGCGTTCCATGCACAATAGCAACCGAGAATTTCCTTTATGGCTTCCCACCCAAGGTATTCTCCGACTATATTGAAGATGTTGAAGTTCTCCGTAACGCCGAATGCTATGTATGCCACACCTTCCGACACCCATCCCCCGAAAAAAAAAGTAATAATCCGTTGCCTGCCATATCTACGGTCTATGTTGAAAGACTTTCATCTTCGTTTTGTCTTCACCTCCCATGAAAACAGATCTGAAAAAGACTCAGGAAATAGTACCTTTATTATGCAATAAAGCACTTTTGAAAGCAAACAAAAAAGATGTAAATGATATCATTAAAAAAAAACTCCCGCCTAATTTTGGCCCCAAAGGTCGTTGAGACCATGCCTTTCATCAATCATTGCGCCGTTAGATATCCGTAGGAAATGCAAGGAATCCTGGTTGTGCAAGGACGTTGAGTCCTGCACTGATGTTGTATGTGAGTTTATTGTATATTGATTTAGAAATTAAGAGTCCTTGGCTTCTCCCAGCTAAATTCTTGGTTGGTGAAGTGACCGTTCTTAGCAGTCTTGAAGTAGATTGGCTTGGCCAAGTCAAGATCCCTGACAATCACACCAGGTCTCAAGTCAAAGTTGGATCTGATAATCTTGACAAGTTCATCAGAGGACTTGCTAGATGTACCGTAGGTATCAACGAAGATGGAAAGTGGCTCGGCAACACCGATGGCGTATGAAAGTTGGACGAGAGCACGTCTAGCGAGTTTGGCATTGACCAAAGACTTGGCAATCCATCTGGCGACGTAGGCAGCAGATCTGTCAACCTTGGAGAAATCCTTTCCGGAGAAAGCTCCTCCACCGTGAGCACCCCATCCACCGTATGTGTCGACAATGATCTTTCTGCCGGTAAGACCAGCATCTCCCTGAGGTCCACCGATGATGAAACGTCCGGATGGTTGTATCTGTGGGGGAAAAAAATGTGAGCGGTTTATAAAAGAAATATAAGCCAAGTATAACTTACGTGGTAGATGGTCTCCTCAGTCAAGTATTGAGCAGGGATAACCTTCTTGATGATCTTCTCCAAGATCTCCTTTCTCAAAGACTCGGTGGTAATGTTCTCATCGTGTTGAGCACTGACGACAACGGTGTGAACTCTTTGTGGGACAACAGCTCCGTTGTCGTGCTTGTACTCAATAGTGACTTGAGTCTTGGTATCAGGTCTGAGCCATGGCAAGCTTCCATCTCTGCGGGCAACGGACATAGCAGCGTTAAGCTTGTGTGCCAATTGAATGGTCAATGGCAACAATTCGGGAGTCTCATCAGTAGCATATCCGAACATAATACCTTGGTCACCAGCACCTAGTTGCTCGAGAGCTTGTTCGTAACCGAGACCCTGAGCGATATCTGCCGATTGCTCTTCAATGGCAACCAAAATGTTGCAAGTCTTGTAATCGAAACCCTTGGAGGAGTCATCGTATCCAATATCCTTGATGGCTCCACGGATAACTTTTTGGTAGTCGAGACGTGCCTTGGTGGTAATCTCACCAAAGACCATAATCATACCGGTCTTGGTAGCAGTCTCACAGGCAACCTTGGAGAGAGGGTCCACTGTTAAGCATGCATCGAGAATAGCATCGGAGACTTGATCAGCAATCTTGTCTGGATGTCCCTCACCAACGGACTCGGACTAAAGGACGGTAATCAGTATATAAAATTCATTGTTAAGCTGAAAGGTCAGCAGCTTACGGTGAAAAGGAAAGTTCCTTGGTTGTGGTGAGAAACTCCATTTGATTGAGACATATTTGCACTTTGAATTTATGTGAGGAACAGATGGGAAAGAGAGAGTATGGGAGAAAGTGTGTTTGAAAGGAGAGAAGGGGAATGAGACGATGTATTAATAGGTGGTGACTGGAGGAGGGGAGTTGTATGTAAAGTTGAGAGAGATGAGGAAGAATAACTGAAAGGAGGATTTGGGGGGTAGAAGAAGGAAAAGTTTGTGGTTGGGTTTTTTTGGGGAAGGTGGGGTTTGACAAAGAAAATGTCCGTGCAACGAATCCCAATTGGTTATAAATGGAATTGCACCATATCTTGTACATCTATACCTAGTAAGAAAAGGCGCTGGCCGACAAGTGAGATTGACTGATTATTGTTCCTTTGGGTAGATGGATAGACAGTGGCCACCTCACCGGCAGTGAACTTGTCTATTTCGATTCGTAGAGCATCTAGGTTGGGAATAGTATGCTTGAGGGAAGAGTTTACTGTAGTGTAATACCTTGATAACTGGGCATAGTAGGAATGGTAGGAATAGTAGAAAGGTCCTACGTATACGTATACGGAGTAGATACATACATTGTTATTGGTAGTAAATCTATGTATCCGTAGTGTATCCAGATAACAATAGTAATAGTAATAGAAAGACAGCTAGATATATACATCATCGCTGGTAGTCAGCCTCTCTATTCGCAGTGTGCCCAGGTGAGAATAGTATGCATGAGTGATGAGTGCAGCACTTTGACAAGCCTTGAGCAGGAATAGAATGAATGTACCTATTTAGATAGATACATACTCACGGGAGTAGCATGGGTGTATGAATGTATGAATGTATGAATGCTTGTATTTGATAGCAAGGACCTGTACAATGAGTATGTATGACTATGTAATAAGACTTACCTACTAGGTAGTATTCAATCGATACGGGAGGAAGAGGGGGCATTTGAGATGAACAACTTATGTCTACATTGTCTAGCTAGGCAACTACTAAATCCATCCTATATCGTGGCATTTAAAATGACAAAAAACTAGATACCTCCCTCCCTCGCTACTCAAGCAACAACAACCCCAATTCCGATGCCCTTTCCAATTCCATCTCCCTTCACTGTACAACTCGAGTGAGTTCTACTGAATCCCGATTTCCATTATCAGATTATTATCGTCCAAATTCTAGATATCAAAAGGGTCCTCTCTTATGTAAGTAGATCTGGGGAAGATTCTTGACAACTCATTGGCTTATCGGTATATTGGTTCGAATTAGGTTTTCTTTATTTCGGACACCGAACATTCGATTTACACTCGTATCCCACTCCGAAGTTCAGGTGACGATTGTGTTGAGAGCTTCGGGATTATTCATTCCCTAGGCAGTACCTAGTGTAAGATTGTGGATTTGGGATTCTGGATTCTGGATTCTGGATTCTGGATTCTTGAAGCTTCTACTTGTTATTGTTCAGGATTGCATTGTGATAGATACCGAGGTAGGTTTGTTGAGGAAGTTGAGGGAAGTTGAGGAAAGTTGAGGGCTCATCATGTACCAAGATAAAACGGTGGCTACTACTGGCTAGCTTGAGGCATTTTCAAGTTACTACTACCTGCCGTAGCTGGAGGTGGGTAGACACGAGCGATCCCACTAGGTACAGTAGTAGGTGTCTACTATCTACCTACCTTACCTATTGTAAAACATACTAAAAAGCGACTAAATTTTTACTCATATATAAAGGTATTAATTAGGTAATTGCAATATCATACTGATTAAAAATTTATATAGTACCTAGGTAGACTTTAAATAATAAAAGTATTTTAAATAATGCTTTTTTATAGAAGCTTAATTTTTTAATTCCTCTTTATTAATTTGCATTACGGAATGAACATTATATTCAAGGTTATATAAACTTCTCTCTTTCTATACTACTATTTATTTATTTATTTATTTATTTATTTATTTATTTATTTATTTATTTATTTATTATATTTAACGAGATCTTTCTATACTACCTAGGTAGCCTTTAGTAAAATACCTTTTAATTATTAGTTTAGAACGATTATTATAGGTTTTTATATTATAATGCTATTCCTATATCATATTATTATCTATATTACTAATATAAGTCGATGTGTTATTGGTATTTAATTTTATACTATTATAACCTTATTAGTAGGATTTATAAATAGCTCTAGAGTCCCGGGGGTTATTATTCTTTTAGAATAAGGGATAAGTTAAACTAATATTTTTTCTTTAATATATTTCTATATATTTATTATTTTATGCTATTAAGAACTATAACATCCATGGATGTCTTACCTAATCATAACGTCCTCCGTGATACCTTTGTAGGTGTGATGGCATCATTGTGTATGTTGTAGAAGCTGACCTTTCATTAATAGCTAGCTAACCAATAAAGTATTGATAAGAAGAAACTATATGCTTCTTTCAACGTTAGCAACATCGCAGACATCACAGACGTCGCGAACGTTGCAACGTCGCTACCATAATAGATAGCCTTTTATGTAGAATAGTGACGTACCTAGGTATTTGATAATCTTTTCAGCCTTATCTCAGCCTTGTCTCAAAAAAAAACTAAACTTCGGCCAAAAAGAGAAGGCTGAACCATTTTTTTTCTTTCCTGTGATAGCTACCCCACTATCACCTTTTACCAATACTATCTACCTACCTGCCTACATATTATCTGCAATCATTGTTGCCCTCATATCCAAAAATATAAATATTACCTAAGTATTTTCTTTACATAGGTAGTGAATCTTTATTACCATCAACATTCAAAATGAGTAAATTCGGTGTCCTAGTAATGGGGCCTGCAGGTGCAGGAAAAGTGAGTCTTCAATGTGCCATTCATCCTATTTCGTTGCTCTACACCTTTGCTCTACATTGTTGCTCTTCATAAATCATCAAAGTCTTAAAATTCATAAGTGCCACCAACGAAACAGGAAATAACTAACCTTCCCCTCCCCCCAGACAACCTTCTGTACCGGCCTAATTAACCACCTCCAAAATAATCGCCGTTCCTGTTTCTACATCAACCTCGACCCTGCCGCCGAAACCTTCTCCCACGAACCCGATCTCGACATCAAAGACCTCATATCCCTCGAAGATGTGATGGAAGAAATGGGTCTAGGTCCTAATGGTGGCTTAATCTATTGTTTCGAATTCCTACTCGAGAATCTAGATTTTCTCTCCGAAGCCATCGAGCCATTGACCGAAGAATATCTAATAATCATTGATATGCCCGGCCAAATTGAATTATACACACATATCCCGATATTACCCGCTTTAGTGAAGTTCTTGACCCGAACCGGCGCACTGGATATCAATTTATGCGCGGCGTATTTATTGGAGGCGACGTTTGTGGTTGATCGGGCGAAGTTCTTCGCAGGCACTCTATCGGCCATGAGCGCGATGATCATGTTGGAAGTACCACACGTTAATATTCTTTCCAAGATGGATTTAGTAAAAGGACAAGTCGCCAAGCGGGAACTTAAGAGATTCTTGGATCCAGATACGTCGTTGTTGGATGATGATCAGGAAGAAGATGATGGGGAGGGAGAAGCGAAGGATGCGCAGACATTGATGAAGGGGAATAGTTTCCGCAGACTGAATAAGGCGGTTGCGGGGTTGATTGATAGTTTCAGTATGGTGTCGTATTTGAGGTTGGACGTGCAGAGTGAGGATAGTGTGGGGGGGATTTTAAGTTATATTGATGATGCAATTCAATTTCATGAGGCGCAGGAACCGAAGGAACCAAATGATGAGGTGGAATATGACGAGGCGGATATGGAATAGAGTGGTATCGTGTGTTCGGCCGAGTTAGTTGGTGGTCATTGAGGATAGTACAATAATTACAACCTCGAGGAATATTCAGACGGCTGCACAGATGATCAATCGAGGATACTTCGATCCTCTATAAAGATCAGAGGCGCATCTCTGAATAGGTCATGGATTCGGAGAGGGCAATGGCGTTGGGAAGGAAGGGTTCTGGTCTGCATAGCGCGGGTGTTCATTTGGTAGATAAATGTCTTAGGGATTTCCAAGAATAACCGGAGAAATCTCAAATCTTTAAAAGGATTCCAAAGATTTCACATCTCGTAGTCCACACTTCCCCTTCACAATGCGCCAATTCTTGTGTGGTATAGTTTTATGTCCATTGTTGAGAATACCCCGTTGCTGCTAGCAAAAGGGAAACAAACACCCTTTACTATTGCTGATGCCGTAATGTCTATGTACTGATACACCTCCTATCCAACATTTTGCCCCTCGCCCATCCCATCCCATCCCATCTCTTCTTTTTCTCTCTCATCACCTCTCCATTCATTTTCGTTCATCGTCGTTATGCCATGACCTTTTGAACATACCATATCCCAAAACATAAACGCCAACCCATCAAAAAGTCTCGCTCTCCCCCTCCCGCACAATATCCAGTCGATCCCCTGTCTATAACACCCCCCCCTCTCATCCTTATCCTCATCCTCATCCCTCATATCCTTCCCATGCACCTTCCGCTCCCCATTCACACTCCCCATCCAAAACCTACATGGAACCCCATCCCAAGCCCACCACCACCACATCACCATCCCCGCTCCGCCCTCTCCCTCTCCCTAACCGCCCTCTCATACTCGTCCCCAAACCTCTCCCCAACCCGCACCGCCCACGCCCAAAACTCCGCCCCGGACCTCCCGACCCCCCTCTCCAACACAACCCACATCCCCAGCCCCAACACCCCCCAAAACACCACCCCCATCGCGACCCGCACCCCAAACGCCACCAGCCGCCTCACCAACCCCATGATGTAAAACGTTGCCCAGAGGATCGCCACCATGAACGCTAGTGCGACGATGCCCGGGGAGCGCTGCGCTTCTTGGGACGCGAGATTGAGGAGCGGTTGGAGGATGGAGAGGACCATTTGGAGGGATTGGGTGGAGAGGGCGTGTAGGGTTTGGTAGGTGGAGTGGAGGAGGGGGAGGGTGTTTTGGAGGTGCGGGTAGGCGGTTTGGAGGTAGGGGTTTAGGGTGGTGTAGAGGGGGTGGCTGGTTATATCTGGTTTGGGGGTCAGTGGGGGTTTTTTTTGTAGGGGAATGGTTGAAAGAGGCGGGGGGGGGGGGGGGGGACCTACTGGTGAAGAGGACATCCATTTTGGAGGTTGGGTTGGGTTGGCTGGGATGGGATTTGATTGGTGGAGATGGATGGGATGGTTTGTAATATAGGGGATTGGGGTTACTTGATAGGTTTGTTTTAGGTGAGGCAGGAATGCTTCCTCTTTTTCCTCTTTGTTTCTTGTTTTTGTTTTTGTTTGTGTGCTTTGTATTGCTGTATAGAGGGATTGATTTCCCTTCTTATTGTCCAAGAATCTGTCTTGTGAGCTTGGAGCTTGGAGCTTGGAGCTTGGAGCTTGCGACTAGACTAGAGCTTGTGACTTTGAACCTGTGTACTTGCTTGCCTTGTCTTTCCTTTACAAAAACAAAACAAAAAACAAAACAAAACGAAACAGATGCAAAGCAGTACAAAAGCACAGTACTGTACCAAAAACCCTCAGCCACCAATTGCAATCAACTACTCAGAAATCCCCCCAATTGCAAGAGACCAACGGACCAAAGAATATTGCCAAATTTCCCAGAATCTCGAAGGGGATAGCTATGGGTAGGTAGGTAACCCTAGATAAGTGAGTGACGTGATGATTTTTCAACACCAAGAAAACAAGAATTTCTCGTTAGAGATGCAGGTGTTGTACGGAGTATATATATGTAAGTATGTATCTATCCATGGAATGGATGGGATTGCATATTCGAGTGCCGAACCTGACCGGTATTTTGTTATCAGTTTGTTTATCGGGGATGCGAGCGAGCGAGGGGGCAAGGAAGGGAGCGATGCGGGCTCCACATGTGTACTACGGAGTATTTAGCCATGGAAGTCAGGTATCTATCTATGTTCCAAGATTGTCTGTTGCATGTTGATTTGGGAGTTTGTTTTGATATTCACTTCTATTCTAGATCATTTCAAGCATTAAAACGTAGCTAGTAGAGGAGATTTTGTGATATATATATATATATATATATAATTCATGTATTCATATTTTGCAGCTATACTATCTCAGTATGCATATATGTATGCGTCACAAACGCCAAGTTCTGAAAAAGCTCAAACGATGCGCCAATGCTATGCTAAACCCTATGCAATGCAACTATCCATGAATACCTATGTGACAGTCGATGGGTAGTTTTCAAGCCAATGTACTCCTGTTAATGCAATCATGCTAAGTCATCAATATCATCATCATTCCATCCTAACGCCTCATAATATGATACCTCTTTCTTATAAATTTGTGTGGGTTTCATTTTTTCCAGTGCTACTGGCACATCTCTTGTATTTTCTTGATCTTGATTTGAAGGGTCTGAAGGATGACCATGGCCAAATTTCCATACTCCTAATTTTCCCAGTGGTGTTTCTTTTGATGTTATTCTTTTCAATGGTGTTTCTTTCAATGGTGTTTCTTTCAACGGTGTTTCTTTCAATGATGTTTCCTTCAATGGCGTTTCCTTCAATGATATTTCCTTCAATGGCGTTTCTTCTATGCCGTTAAAAAAAGTAGAGGGTGAAGGTTTTTTGATTGGTGTTTCCAAAATACCCCGTGGAATAGCTGATACTGAACGTCTTCTCACCACGGAGTCAGGAACACTCTTGAATAGTTGTGCGCTTGAACGTCGCATTTGCAATGGTGAAGAAGGTGGTATTGTACCATAATCGGTATCCCGGTTTTTGAAGTTATTTGTTGGTCTAGGCAAACTAGAAAAAGATATACGGCTGGGAGTCGCTTGTATCGAATCCCGAAAGGGATCTCGGTCGTATGAATGGCGGACTGTGGATTGTGGTACGGCGGATACACTTGATGGTGGAATGACGCCAAGTTCCATCTCTTCACTATTTCTCGATCCACCAACCGTTGACTGAGATTCACCAAACACATCTTTTTGACGGTTGGTTTTGGGTGTGGCCTTGATCTGTACCGATTGAAACCCTTGGAATAAAGGATTTCTGACGGGCTTTTTAGATTTTCTTGGATGCACAGCCGAGGCGGATCTTCGTTCAGCAATCTCGGCCAACGTCTTACCAGCCAATTCACGATTTGGCTTCTTGAGTGCTAGAATGGCATCCTTCAATTCTGCGTCAATTGCAGCTTGCTTTTTGGCCTTCGAGTTTGGGTCTGGCGCAAGTGTACTCATATCAACCTCCCTTTGAGAAAATCTTTTCGAGTTCAAGACTCCACCCCTATTAACATGAAGTGGCTTAAACTCGGCAGAGGGTATGTTAGACAGAGATGGGGCCTCGCTGGCCTCTCTTTTAAGAACAGGAATTGTAGAATCGATGGCAGACCTCATCAAAGAGATAGCTCTATTCGAGCCTATTGACATACTACGTCTCTCCCTATCATCTGTCAACACACGCTGTAGACTTTTTCTTTGCTTTGCAGGAACAGGGCGTTTGGTGACGGCTCCTGGTCGAGTAGGCGTGTTCGAGAGGCTTGAAGATTTGGAAATCCTGAGGTTTGAAGTTGATTTGGTAATCGGTCCTCCGAGTTTGCGATTTATGGCATCACAACGATCGGGGAGACGTGCCGAGAAGAAAGGAATAATAACTTCTATACAGAAATCCTTGAGAATATTATCAGTATGTTTAACGGTATTGGCAGCTGTTGGGCCCGAGCCTGTATCTGGAGCCTTGATGGCTTCACTTGCAATGGATTGCCAAATGCATAGTCGATCAATATGTACATCAATAAGCATCGTGAGATGGTCCTGTTTTCTAGTCTTGGGTGTCCTCTCCTTAGTTTGGATTATATCGTTGCTGGGTAGACTAGGTAGGCCTTCCTCCAAGTTTCCAGTTGTTGAGACCAAAGGCTGCAAGGCAAAAATTTCAAGTATTACGATCATTTGAAGTTGTGTTTCGCGGATACGCAAATTTGCTATGCGAGTTCTCGCCAAATCATCTTTCGACGATCCTGGAGCTCCAGACTCTACCTCTTCATCATGACCGATCCACCATTTGCCAATGAGTGATTCTTCATTTGGATAAAGCCCATTTTTCCCCGGCTTCATCTTCTTATTGGCCTTCCTTCTTTTGGGTTTCACTGTCATATCATCGGCACTTTGGTCATGAATATCAATGGCCGAAACACAGACTGGCACACCATCGCGATATTTCTTGTCAAGAAGGGTACTAGACAGTACAAGGCTTTCTAGAAATGCAATGAGCTCATTCATATCGAGGTTTGCGTCAAAGTCGAGGTGAAATGCTGCACGTGCTCGTGACAATGGGCCCTTCGCGAAATAGGCCAATGAGGTTTTTGAGAGATAGAGTGATTCGAAGTACTGAGTTCTGATATTGTCAAATATTTCAGTGGCCGTGGCTTGTATCGTCGTCTCTATCGCGGGCAAAGTAACAGCTGCCTGGGGTTCATTTTGAGCTTCCGATACGGGTACCGATACGGGTACTGATTCGGGCGCAGCTGATTGAGGTCGGAACTCTGGTAACAGTGGAGTAGATGGTCTTTTAATCATAGACTGTATTGCTTCAATGGCGAGTCTCTTTTTCTTGTTATATTTGCTTCCTGTGATCAATGGTACTGCGGAGGGTTCAAAGGCAGTCGATCCCAAAAGTAGTCCCTTAACTGGCAAATCTGCGCGATCAGTCTGGGCTACAACGGCCGAAGACTTCAACTGCTGTATATTGATCCAAGAACCAAGTTGTAAAACGACATACAATCCTCGGGACTCTCTCTCTACTGCATATAAAGTCCGGTTGTCATCCAATCTAGCTATAAGAACCATTGGCTGATTTCCCATTCGTTCTTCCAATTCTAATATCTTAACATGAGTCTCGAAGAGTCGCGATTGGGGCAATGGGTTGGTCGTAGATCCAATATCCAAATACGAAAGGGGTAAATGCGATCGCGGTAACAATATTATAGGTTGGAGGGTTCGAGGTCGGGCGTTGACTTTGGAAGGGTATGGCTGTTTTCTTATGAGATATATTGCTGCGAAAATAATCAAATACATAGCCTACCTTGACAACGAAGGTATCCTTCAGCAGGTCCTCAGGAGAATTGCCATCTCTCTTCCGTTTCTTGCCCACAAGACTTCCCAAATCATTTTCACAGGGCGACTGTAAGTTTGGAGTTAGGACAGTGGATTGTCGACGCGATTGGCGAATCGACGCGTCGAAGAAAGGGGATACATCTTGACTTGACATATCACCCAAGTATCGATATTTGTTATATCATGAGGAAATAATTGAATACAATGATCTCTAATTGATACAATGCAAGAAATTATTATTCGAAAAGGGATGTTGTTGGTGGTGAATAGTAGGTTGTATACCAGCAATGAAATAATTATTTGTGATATCAAGTTTCTACACCTATCTATCTCTCTACTATCTCCGGCTAGACGCGAACGCGCTTCAATGTGATTGTAATATAAAATATGAAATGTAGAATGACCGGGATTTGGCACTTTGGCATCGGAACTTTCTCTCCGATGAACCAGCACCAGCACCAGCACCCAGATTATTGGAATATTCTTTTCATTAAAGCGGCCTTGGCAGTCCCCTCCCTTGTCAGCCTCTTTTAATGTTTTTGGTGGATTTGTACATTCGGGGACAAGTCAAGTAGCCCTGGAGGTCCACGGGTCGCTGGAGATGGATTGATTTGCGTTTTGATGTTTTGATTGGAAAAGCTACCTATCTAGCCTTGAAGATACTTTAACAATACGGGGGCAAGCCTACATAGCTGGCTCTGCTCAAAGACAAAGAAAAGAATAAATGTAGCTAGGGAGTAAAGATTGTGATTAGAAGAGATAATGAATGAATCATTAATGCCAAAGATTTATTCCAATTATATATTATTATATTATTATAT
>PDUE01000096.1:0-11875 GCA_002909645.1 Monilinia polystroma
TTTTTTTTTATAATAATGTTTATATTTGCTATATTGATATATATATACAAAATTAAACTTTATAATTAAATTATAAAAACATTTAATATAGCAATTATAAAAGAAAAGTTTGGTAGGATTACAAGAATAAATAAAAAGCTTATTATAAGTATAGTTTTTTTTAGATAATATTATAATTAAAATTAATAAATAATTTATTAAACGTAATGGTAATATTGATTCTATTAGTGTGACTAGAGAGCTAAGTTCTACTATGAATAAGATGACTTATATATGATATATAAGTCACCTGATTAAGCTAATATATTGAATCTATTCTCAATATACCCCTAATTCAATATCAACTTTAAGCTCTCCTAACTTTAATAATTTCACAAATCTATTATATAAAATATCTTTTAATGGTTTTATTAATCTATTAGTTATTATATCCCTTATAAATACATATTTAATCTTTACTATTTTTTTAATTACTTACTTTTATACATAATGCTATTATATTTTTATATGTTTAATATATTAATAGAACTCTGGATTTTTAGTTAAAACAATAGATTCCTGGTTATTACTGTAGATTCTAATCATTAATGCATCAGGCGATGTATAATTAAGTTTTTTAAGCATTTTCCTAAGTCAAAAAGCCTTTTTCATTATATAGACAAAATCATAATACTTTAATTTAATTAATGATAACACTATTATAATTTGTTAAATAAAGTATTATAAAATAGGTCCACCCTTAAAAAAAAAGCAATACTTTAATGTAAAACAGCGTTTAAATAGATTCCTAATATAATCACTATTAGCAAAACCATGTAGATTTGTATTACTAGTAGGTCCAAACTGAATATAATAATATATAATACTTTTGAAATATCTAAGTATATATTTGGCTGTAAATAGATGTTTAGATAATAAATTGGTGAGAAAATATGAAAGAACAATTATAGTATATATAATATCTAGTCTAGTTTAAACTATAGTATGCATTTCTGATTCTATTTATTGTTAATAAAGCTTAATATTAAACTTTAATAAAATTCCTGTATATAATATTATATAATCCTTATAACTTGGATTTATAAAAGTCTTAACAGTTCTACAATCTTTTAGGCCAAAACGTTTAAGAATCTTTTTAATATATATATTTTAATAAAGCTTAATAATTCGTTACAAATAATCACAGACTATTTTAATATCCAAAAAGTATAATGCAGGATTCAAATCCTTTATTTAAAAGGCGATGTTAAGGCCCTTCTTAATTGTATTTAATTCTGATTCAGTTGGCCTAACAATTAAAAAATTATCGATATAGACCAAAATCGTGATATCGGTGAAAGGTTTATAATATATATTGTTATCGGTTTTAATAAATAGATAATCTAATTTTGTAAATTTACTAAAAAGCTTTTCTTATTATAAATAAAAAGCTTATTTTAAATTATAAAATAATTTTAGTAAATAGCAAACTATATCCTTATCTTTAAGCTTTTTAGTATATAATTTCAAGAAATAGGGAGGTATATTTATGTAGATATAATCTTTATTTGGAATTATACTGTTAAGAAAAGCTATAACAGCATTCATTTATTCAATTTCCCAATCGAAACGTATAACTAATATAAATATTATTTTTTATATAATCCTTTTGTATATTCCTATATAAATCTTATTATAATTAATACTTTTCTGTTAAGTATATTTTTTAATAATTTATTAGACTTTATATTTAATAATTTTATTATCTTTATTACACTTAGTTTTAAAGATTAATCTTTTGTCTAAAACTCTGTTATAAATTTTGATTATACATTGTTTCAAAAGTTTAAAGGTTTTTTTATTAATAAAAAAATCGTATTTTTTCTTAATAGCTTTCTCCTATAGTTTTGTATTAACCTTAAACAAAGCTTTTTCAATTATATTTAAATCTCTATTAAATATATAGATTTGTATTTTAAATATAAAATGTAATATTTATTAATAGTCTTTAATATTAGAATTATATAGTATATAAGTAACTTAAACTATTCTGGTTGATACTTTAATAATTCTATTATGAATTAAAGTAAAGGCAATAGTTTTTAATAAAGAGTTTTTGGATTCTTTGGGATAACCATGCACTTTTGATGTAAATAATAAATCTGGATTTCCTTTATTAAAATTAGAATTATAAAGATTTTCTGGAAGTTCTTTTTCGCTTTTAATTTCAAAATCACCAAAAATGATTTGAGGATAAATAATTTTATTTTTTAGTTATATTAAAATAATATTATTTAAAGTATTATTTCTATTAAATATATTAGAAAAAGTATTATTTATAATATTTTTAAGATTATTATTTTCAATTTTAGGGTTCTAATAAGGTGGAGAATTAAATTTAATAAACTATTAGTTTATTAGCTTTTATTAAATCATTTTCAGAATTCAAATTTCAGAAAATTTTTCTTTGTTAATAAAAATATTTGAGGTATATACAAATTGATATTCCTTTTCCCTTAATAGAATTTATATATAATAAATATAGTTTCCCTTAAATCCAATAAAAATACTTTGTTTAGCATAGGGAATTAGTTTTTTAGTAACAATCTGTCTTTCTTTAGGAATTTGAACCCAGGTTTTGCTGCTTAAAACGTATATATGATTTATATTAGATTAATTATTTTTGATATTATTAATAAGATTAAATAGTGTTTTATATAATATAATAATTTCAGGGATTGTGCAAAATATAATATAATTTGTTATATAAATCACATCTTAAATAACGTAGGGCTAGAATTGTTATAAAATCGTTTGATCAATTATAATTACTTTAATGCAATCCAAGATAGTACAACCATTCTGCTCTAATAATCCATCCTATTCCAGTATATACAATATTGTAAGTTCAATAATGACCCTAAAATCGAAAGCTAATTTATTCAAAATATTAATATTATATTCCTTTCCTCCATTAAATCTCTAGTATTGAATGATACATTTGAATTAAGTTTATACAAGATAAATAATGAATTTAATCGCTTTTTAAGCGTTCTTTTTCATAATTCTAGATTTAATTTATCGAAAACAAAATGCATTATTTGTGATTAAAATTATAATACCTTTTCCGTTCTATTCTAATAAAAGTATCTTGAAAATATCCAGATATATTCGTCCAAAAAGCTAAATGGAGTAATATTTTGTAATCTTTTGAACATATTTTATAAACTTGGCTTTTTTATAGGGATTATATAATTTAATAATAATCGGATTTTCTGGAGGAAAAAGAAACTTTATTTTTTTAATAATTCTTTAAATTTTTATAATAAAGTTATAATTAATATAATCAAATCTTTAATATATAAATTTATATAAAAGTTTAATTGTTTATAGGACAACTAAAAATGTAAAGATTCTTAAGGTTTTATTTAAAATAAAAAATAGATTATTATTAAATTCTATAATGAATCGTTTTTTAAAAGTATATACATTCTTATTTTTAAGCTAATTACTTATTTTATAAATTCTTTTAACTAAAAATAAACAATATATATATTCAGGAAGATAATAGATATCTTTTAGAACTAATCTTTGGGTTTTACTAATTAATAAAGAATAATAAAGTATTATTTAACCTTTTCCATTTATTTATATATTTTCGTTTCTGATTAATATAATTAACATTTTTCCTAATATAGAAAAAATATTAGAATCAAATCATGCAGTATTGAAACAATAATCATTAAATATATTTATATTCGCTTTTTATTTCGAATTTGAGTTTATAATATTTATTATTATTACTTAAATTATTATATTGGATCTATTACTTTTCTTTTTTGTAATTATTATAAAAAAATAAATCGAATTATTATTATTATCGTTATTCTTAATTTTTATAAGTTTAATTATCTTTTTTTTATTAAATTTGTTTTTTAGTTCTGAATATTTCGATTAATATTTAGATTTTATATATTATTTAAACTTTTTATAATGCTTACAAATTATTTTTTTTTTTAATAAAATTAATTCTTATATCTTTTAAATACTAATATAATAGTGATCTCTTTTAATACAAATTATTTGTTTTTATTTTTATTAGCTATATTAATCTAAAGAGTTTTAAGGCTAGATGGTTTAATATTAATTTAAGAAGCTAAATATTGGCTTTATACTTATTAAGGCTAATGATCCTGTAATTTGTTAATATATATTAAAATATACTATTTTATATATAACAAAATCTTAAATACTTTAAGTTGAGAAATATTAAAATTAAATACAATATTAAATTCTTTAATAAAATTATAGTTAATATAATTAATTTTAATAAAGTTATAAATAGTATTTATTTTAAATAAAAAGCTAATATTTTTATAATAAGTGTATAGTTTTATCTACATTTTTATAATTATATTATAATTTATAATAATTCTATATTCTTTATTATAAATATTATATTTAATTGTAAGTTATATAATATTATTTTCTTTTTTATATTTTTACTATAAAATAAGTTTTTTTTTTAAGGGAGTTAGTTTATTATCTTCGTTCGCTTTAGGAGAAATGGTAAGTTTGCCTTTAAGATTGAAATATCTAATAATATTATTTATTATCGGTCGGCTCTCATAGAATTCGATCAAGAATCGTAGCATGAAGGCATTCATAATGGACTGCTGGTGGCACCTCTATAAGGCCAGCCGTAGAAGCAATACAATCCTAATAAAATAAGATTATATTACGTCTTAATATAAAAGCGTTTTCTTATAGAAAGCGCCGACTATATTAATAAGGTCGATTATATGCGTATAAGCGGGGCTTATTTGCATAATTAAACCAATATTGGCAACTCTTTTAAAAATGGCAAAAATATCTATATATATAATACTAATAAATATATAATAACTATTATAAAATAAATAAGAAAGAAAAGAAAAACAATCTATCCCATTTAATAGGAGAATCCTCCTTAATTATATATTATTCTTAATTCAAGATTTCTATTTTTTCATCTCCTTTTCTTTACCTTTTGCTTTTTTTATTTATGCTTTCGCATTAAACTTTATTATATTAATATTAATAAGATTTTTAAATACTGAATACGGTTTCGATTTAGTTATTGCATTAGTAGGATTTAAATTTCTATCGATTTAGCGAATCTTGTAAATTTTGTATTGTTTGTAGGATTGGCAAATATATATAAGGTTGATCATTAAACATTTCTCTTATATTATACTTAATTTAATTAAATATTTGTAAAGGGATTTTGAATCAATGTATACGATAAGGGAAATGGGCTTGGTAGAGAATTTCATTTAATCCAAAATGGATTTTAGCGCAATAGCGATATCAAAGCTATGGGCTATTATATAAAATTTAGAGATTAAAACGCTTCTAGTTACTTTCTTATATTTTATAGAGGTTTAATGGATAATATTCACTTTTTTATTCTTGTTGGCTAGTATGATAATGTATCCAATTTGGGATGAAAGATTAGGATTGTTGGCAAAGCTTATATTTATATAAATTATAAGGAAAAAAGAATTTCGATTTAATAAAATAAACGTAAATCCTTTTTTTGGATTGAATAACTATTATACAAAACATTTATTTAGTGTAACTATATCATCAAATGAAGGTAATATAACTTAAGCAGTTTGTAAAAAATCATATACCGCTTCAAACTAAAATAAACTAGTAATATAAGCACCTTAAGTTTATTAAACAATATACTATTCCTTAAAAAAAGCGTTTTTTTTGAATCTTTCTCTCAAACTGTAAAGATCAATATATTCGTTTTTAATAATATAAAGATTCTTATAATAGCTTTTTTAGAAAAAAGAAATATTATCTCCTAAAATTTGAACAATAATTTTATTAAATTTGATGGAGATTGCTTTGATTAGTTTCTCTTATTTCTTTAATAAGAATTTTGTTTTAATAAATTCTTCTTTTTTTAAATTAGTAAATGCGTTATTTATAAGGATTAGAATGTTATTTATCTATATTCCAATATATTCAAACATTTTATTGTTACAGTATAAAAGGTAGTGGTTGAATATTGAAGTAGCTAAACCCAATTTGGCAGAGTAATATTTGTGGTACATTTGAAACCAATAGTTCCCTAACTCTATAATATTATATAATAAAAGAATAACTTTTAGAATTGTATTAAAAAAGAATTCCATTTTCTATAATAGCTTAATATAAAAAGGGCAATTTAAACGGCTGATTAAATTAATATATATTTATATTATATCTCATAAATATATATTAGTTCTGTATTTTAATATTATTATTTTAAATATTAGAATACATTTTTAATTAATTTTTTAAAAAGTTGAAGCTTAAGTTAAAACTAATTTTTTTCTATTATTATTAAAAGCTTAAACAATTAATTAAGATTTTTTGTATGCTTTATTAATTTTTATGTATTTAATTTTGTTAATAAATCTGCTTTTGAATATTTTAATATTAGGCGGTAGATTGGAGAGATTAACTTTCTAAAAAGTTTCTTTTTCTTAAAGTCCAGTAATCTCCTTTTAACGGAAATCCTTAAAATTAGGGAGTGGTGGAGAGCTTTTGAGATACTAATAATCTAAATAAACAATAATATTAAAAAATAATAAAAATAGTATATAAAAAAATTAAGCAGATCTTACAAATATTTTTATTCGCATAAAAGATTATAATTATACTTTTAAAGATAGAAATAGTTTAGGATTATATAAGGCAAGTTTTGGGTCTTTTGTTTTATTATCTAGCGTTTCTGCTTTGTTATCTAGCGTTTTTACTTTATTATTTGGTGTTTTTGCTTTTCTGAAATATGGTTTGATATTTGTATATTGAAAATCAGTTATATTATTAGAAAATAATATCTTGTATATTTCATTTTCAATGTTAACAAAAAGATAAAGGCCTTTTCACTTACCTTTCTTAATAATAATACCTTCTTATCATACAAATATTTTAGAGTTTAATAGTAAATTGTGGATATATATAATAAAGGGATTATTTTGTATATTAAAAGTATTGTTAATTTACCTTTCAGTATATATCTTACGTATTTCGCTTATAGCCTTTTTAATAATAATAGAACATTAGATTATTATAGGATTTGGTGGGTTAATATTGAATATTTTTGGGAATGTTCCGAATACTAACAGTATCAGAGTTAATCTATTAAATCCTACAGAATTATTAACAACTTTTACCGCCATTTGTAAATAAAAATCTCTACTGTTGTTAGAAACGTTTTTAAGCTTTTTTATAATAATATTATATACTCTTTAAAATATTGAATAATACCATTCAATAATTTTAATTAATTAATAAGCTTTAACAGAAATAGTTTTTATTATAGAACTTATAGATTAAATTAAATTAATAAAATTTTTATTAATAAAATTTTTATCAATATTATAAATAATAAAATCTAGGGGGTTAATATAAATATTAATTCAGCATTTATAAAAAATATTCCATATAATAATGAATAAGATATTATTTATAAATCTAATTATTTAAAACCTTATAGCTTTATTGATAATATACAGTACTAATTTATTGTCAATATATATAATATCTATATATATAGAAAAATTGAAATTAATGTTATCGTATAAAATGAATTTAAATCTTCTAAGATTTTTGCCATATTTTTGATAATAATAGTAATTCCTGGTAAAAGCTTTGATTTAAGTTCTCATATAATCATTATAATCGCTTCGCTTAAATATACTATAAAAACGATTAATAGTAGGATGACCAAAATGTTAATAAAGGCGATAAAGCTCCATATTTGTTAGAAAACTTAAACTAAAATTATTAATATAAGCTTCGTTAAAAGAGGGTTTTGGGTTAATATTCTAATTCAGAAATGTATGGCCAAATTGTCGTATAGTTAAGTATACCAGAGTTTCAGAATGGTTAATAATAGTATTTTTAATATTATCAAAAGAAATTTGAAGTTAATCTATATCAATTAAACAAAAAAGAAATAATATTTATATATTAATAATATAGAAAGTGACTTTTCTAATAAATAGATTTAAGTTTATAGTACCTATAGACTGAATCTTTTCGATATTAAACATAAAGAATAATATAAAGCCTATACTAATATTGCTTTTAATATACATAAGCTTTTGAAAAGTAATTATTTGTGATTGATTAATAGTAAATTTAGAAACTGCTTTTGAATCTATTATAATATTTATAAATTCGTTTTTAGAATATTTTTCATTAAAGAAGGTTTCTAGAGCTTTTGAAAGTAAGTATATGGTAGTAGTATTATTTAGAGTATTAAAAGTTTTACAGGCATTAATTAAGCCAAAACTTATATGAAAGTTCTTATTGGACAAATTATCATTAATGGCATTATCATTATCAGTTTTAATAACAAAAGAAATTGAAGAATTCGTTAAAAAAAATGATTTGTAATCTAATATTATTTGCTTAAATTGAAAGGGTAACTTAGCATTCAATAGGCTTTTGCCAGTAATATATTATTTATAATTGCAGTTAAAATTTTGTATATAATTAAATGAAAAACGGAAAGTTGTAATACATTAATATTCCTCTCTAACAGCTTTTTATTTTTATATAATATAATTGGTTAACCAGTATTCAATTTTCTTACAAATATAATATTGAATATTAATTTTGCTGGCTTTAAAGTTTTAATATTTTTATAATCTAAAAGATATTTTCTTTTTAAAAACTTTGTTAATATACAATATCTTATTTAATAAAGAAGATATATTATATACAGTAATTAAGAAATTGGTTTCTTTAATGACTTCCCAAATAATAATAGAACCATAAATCTTACTAATTTAATCCATGTACTTAATTACTGGAATAGCGTAGTTATATACACAAATAAAGTAAAAATAACAAATAGTAATTAATTTTATTATTAAATTATTTTTAGTCTATTAATCGGCAGTAAGATTATATTTAAGTACTCTGAGAGTTGTTAAAAGGATTTTAAAAGCATTTTTAATAATAAGAATAGAATTTTCTTTTTATACAATAGTTAGCATTATTAATGATTATTAAATAAATATAAAGTATTAATATTCTTTATTTTCAAAAAATTAACATAAATAATTAATTAATTTGTTAAAAGAAATTATTCTGGGCCTGATTAAAAAGTAAAAGAATTCTAGTATATCTCCAATCAATATCATTGATATAATTAAATATTAGTATTTTTATAGAAAACCAACTCTTTTATATATATTATAAAATATATACAATTTGATAATAAAGTTATCATCCATTTCTTTATATTTCAAATTTTTATCATTATATTGCTTAATAAAGTTATTAAAAATTAAATTAATCTTTTAAGAAATAGAAATAGTATTAATATTATTAGAAGTATTATTATTAGTTTATGCTAAACTAGAAAAGTTCTTTAATAAATGCTTTTCTGATAATGGTGGAGTAATGAAAAGAATAGTAAAAAGAAAAACAGAAAGATTAGTAAAAAGAATAATGGGAGGAATTCTTAAATACATTTCTTATAATAGGATTGATTTTTTTTGTAACTTTTTTTTCAAAGATGGTGATTTTATTAATTTAATGTTATAACCAGTTTTATCCTATAGTTCCGGAGTTCATTTGTTCTATTTATTTGCTTTTATTGTATTATATA
Source organism: Monilinia polystroma (assembly GCA_002909645.1). Lineage (NCBI taxonomy): Eukaryota > Fungi > Ascomycota > Leotiomycetes > Helotiales > Sclerotiniaceae > Monilinia > Monilinia polystroma. The sequence goes on from PDUE01000096.1 coordinate 9,644, forward strand.
GAATTTTGCTAAGTTTAACAGAATAATAAACTTTAGGAATATAACAGCCTTTAGTTCTTAGCGTTATTTATAGGATGGCTAAATTGACAGTATCGATATAGTTAAAACATTGCTTAATCTAATTTCTAAAGAATTCCATAAAGAAAGCAAAGAGATTTGAATTAGTTAATCCATTACAGACGAATTCCTTGTTCCAATATCATATATAATCACAAGCAAGTTTAGAGTATTTATCGATATTGGAACGGGTAAGATTAGATGGCTTTGATGGACTTATAATATTAGCATATGCTTTTTAAAGATTAGTATATCTGTTTTTTTAACTAATAACCGATAGAGTAATGCTAGGCTTATTATTAAAAGATTCTTCAGCTATTGTGTATAATAAAGTAGACAATATAGGAAAACGATATAGTTTATTCTTGAAAATATAATATAATAAAAGTGTAATATAATAAAAGTATAGTATAACGAAAACGATACGGTTAGATAATCTTATTATTATATAATCGTTATTAAATAGTATAATTAGTTACGCTTTTCTTTATTTAAAGATTAGGCAACTTTTGTGGTGTAAATTATAAATAGGGATTAACTGATTTTTTGCTTAATAGGTGATTATAAATGATTATACAATTTCAATGGATAATAAGATTATTGCTTTTTTTATATACTCAAATCTTCGCCAGTCGTTTAATTGTGCTGTAATCAGAATTCTATAAATAATTATGATTAATTAAAAAGAAAAGTAAATAAATCGATTTTGAAGAATTATAAGATAGGCAATAAAATGGATTTGTATGGAAAAATTAATTATAAGGAAAAATAAAGCTATTCCCAGTTATTAAAAATAGTTGAATATATTACTTCAAAAATGGTTGAAATGTAATAATTTTTAATGCAAAAATGTACTTAAAAAACTTTTATGGATTTCGGAATAATATAAAAGGTGTTTTGGAAAGTAATAAAAAATAAATAAGGTTAAATATATATAAAAAATAAAGTTATTCAGAAAAATTCGATTTGTATAAAAACGGCCTAATTTGTGGATCATTAATTAGTATCAATCAGTTTTCATAGAATTCGATTAAGAATCGTAGTATGAAGGCATTTATAATAGATTGCTGGTGGCACTTCTATAAGGCTGGCTGTAAAAGCAATATAATCCCAATAAAATGAGGTTATATTGCGTTTTGGTATGAAAGCGCTTTCCTACAGAAAGCGCCGACTATATCAATGAGGTCGGTCACGTGCGTATAAGCGGGGCTTATTCGCACAATTGAACCAACATTTATTTTGTAAAGGCTTAAAAAATTGTTTTTAAAGATTAAAAAGTTTTTTTTACCTTAAAGTTGAAATTCCGGAATAAATATTAAATACTTTATTTCCGATATTTCGATGTTTGAAATTATAAATTTTGAAATAAAATTAGGAAATTTAGAATGCTTTTTTGTAGTTTTTATATTTTTAAAACGTTTGAATAAAAGGGAGATATTAGAAGTATAAAGATGTTAAAAGGAAATAATTTATTAATATTTATAAAGATAAAAAAAAAAGAAAAAAGAGAAATAAAGATTTTTATTAAAATTATCCCAATTTTTAAAAAATAAATTATATATTGCTTTTATATACTATCTTTTATAAAAATAAATTCGATAACTTTAAGATTGCAATAATTCTGAAAATAGCATTTATACTTAATAATTCTGAAGATAGCATTAATATTTGTTCTTATAATATAGTATTTAAAGATAATATAGCAGCTGTTTTATAGAATATTAAAATAGAAAAAATAAAGTAAAAGTGACTATATAAAGATAATAGATTTAGCCCCAAAAGTAAAATGAGATTACAGAATACTATATGCTAATTATGAAATAGAAGAAAATAAACAAGAACGCTAAAAGCAGAGGGCTTATAACCTATAGAATGTAATAGTAATATTAATTCTATTAATATGACTAGAAAGCTAAGTTCTACTATGAATAAAATGTCTTATATATGATATATAAGTCACCTGANNATTGAATCTATTCTTAATAAAACTGAAAGGTATTGGTTATATTAAAAGCTTAATAGAAAGAAGGGTACTTTTGTACTATAATATAATTGAAAAATTGTAAAATAATTGAATTTCATAGAAGATGTAGATATTATAAGTAATTTAAAGAAAGTTAGCATTATTGTAAAAGTTAATGAAGCTTTTTCCATTATTTGTAATTAATAAACTTT
>PDUE01000097.1:0-66768 GCA_002909645.1 Monilinia polystroma
TCAAGTGTTCAAGTGTTCAAGTGAATTCATGATCAGGTGTTCGTTCTTGATAGTATGAAAACCTGCAAATGACACACACAAACATATTTATACATCAAAAGCTGCTCAGAAATACAGATGTAAGAAGCTAAGCACTACCTACTGTCTCCGGGGGTCTGCGCACATTTCCTGGAAGCTCTAGAATGAGGCCAGGAAATGGCAACTGTAATCCCATCTCGGAATTCCGCGGTCTTCGTTGCTTCACTGTTCTCCCGAAGAGTGGCAGGCTTCCAAATATTTCCAAACAGAAAACTTGAGTAAATAGAGCTACGTTGGATGAATTCCTCATGAATAATATTGTTGAAAGTCCTATTGAACATCGGGAGTACTGTGGTGAGAGTTTACTCAAGTTTGGCGGTTGATGAAGGAGAAACCTTGATCTCATCATTAGTTCTATGGGGGCCTGGTAGGCATTCGCGGCTATCACAATAACTTCCGGCGCTAGTCAGCCCACTGTAACTGACAGGAAGTTTACCTCCGTACATGATTACATATCATTTCTATATATAACTTCCGACATTGAACTTCCGAATTACAAATCCAACATAAACCGTAAGTTATATCTTCAAATTCATCACTTGTTATTATAATCTTTTATTCCTTGTCATCCCTTTCTCGACTCTCCATCCCATCCCATCATCTATGCTATGCTATGCCTACGCCACGCAAAAGGTCATGTGCTGCATGTCGGCATGCGACAGCTCGTTGTAGTCTTACTATACCTATCCGTACAAGATGTACTTTGAAGAATATCCCATGTGATTACAGCGAGGCCAGAAAGGTTTCTACCAATAATCTCAGAAAAAGAATCCTGCCTCACCTCCCTATCACAGAAAGCTCGGAATCTCCACAATCTGGTGAAGTCTCCGCTTCAGGGACGGTTGAAAATATACAAGATCTAGATTTTCTGGCTTTCGATGTCCCAGATTTAAACGAAGATGTTGTAGATATTGAAAGCATTTTACAAGGACTTAATTGGGATATTGACCCTTTCATTTTCTCCGGAAATCATGTATCTACCTCGATTATTCCGCAATTCGATACGTCTTCGTTCAGATCAAGCATCCCTATTTCTAGTCCTCAGTTATCTGAAGCTGTCAGAGAAGAAAGTTACACGAGTACTATATGCAAAAATTCTTTTATACAATGGACAGTCTCAGCGCCATGTCCCGAGCCGAAAAAAATGCTCCATGATAATCACAGGATGTTATCAAGGAGAGTTATGAATACGATGGCTGGTACAATGGCTGCCAATCACATTTATGCAACCCTTTTGTCATGTCCTGATACACTTGGTGGAATAGGCATTCTCCCGTTTGTACATAACACAGCCCTTGTGACTAGTATTGATCACTCTCATAAGTTGTCACTCCCAGAGCCTCTAGCATATTGTGCAAGTTTTGTTCCTATGTTCAGAAACAAAACCACAGCGAGGAATTTTTTTGTTCTGAGAACATTAATGTATGAGGTTCAAAGGATCCATAACGAGGTAAAAGTCTTTGTTCTTTTGTTGATTTTATTTGTTAGTGATGCTAGTGATGGCCCATCACTGATTGGTATGATTTGGTTAGTATCGAGGTTTTGATCAAGTTGCCAAGCTTGCAGCAGTTCAGGCATTGGTGATGTATAGCATTATTTTATCATCGGAGAAGGAACGATGTCTTGATCTATTCTATGCATTCTCCTTGTAATATCTATAGCCGTAAGTTTGGCTAGATTATATTCTCTCCAGCTCCTGCATGGTAATTAATAGATGGGTGGGAAATTGTGACAAACTTACAAGAAATCGCCTCATCTTCAGAGTCTGAATATCCAGAGGAAATCACAAACTGAGAAAAATGGATATATCTCGAAAGTAAAACAGGGTAGTTGCAATTGCTGCATGTGGTCTATCGTCAAAGTTCTAACCATGGCTTCAGAACATACACGTTGTTGTTGTTGTTAATACACAAAATTCTCAATGTAGATTTAGGTATCAAAGTACTACATTCATCTTATAGTACGAAAGATTTACCACTGCCATGCACCAAGCAACTATGGGAAGCAACGACTAAACAGGATTGGGAACGCCAGTACTACTTGAACCTATCTTCCCGGAAAAGTCATGATATATTGACGACAGAAGATTTAAGTTCCATTCAATTATCAAATGAGGAGGATCCAAAAGGATATTTGTGTGAAGACCTCCTTTCGTGGAGTTCAAATGTTGATTGCCTGGGTGTTTTGCTGCTTCTGTATACGATGACCAAGCCGGTAAAATTTTGGCCATGGATTATTATGCATATAACGACCAGGAGTCCAGGATTGGAAATTGAATTGATACACTTGATATATACATTAGAGTTTTGTGTCTTCATGTAAAAATGAATCCATACCCTCTGGAAAACAGAAAGCCAGTCAAGGCCATGCGCAAAAAGGGATATCGTCAAGTAGACCGAACACACGTGACGTCTAAAACAGGTCTAAAATAGGTCCAATAGGTTTATCCGACCCTAGCTCTAAACTAATATAAAGATTGAAATATTGATTTCGATTTAGTACAATTACATATACCTCGACTATTGAGATTCTAAGAAATTGAATATATTCATCATTGTTGGACTTCTGTGCTACGGAGTTGAACACGGAGTCACATCTCTTACGTTACAACGGCAACCTTCCCTGATAACCTGACGGCACGAAACACATTTTCTCTGGATCGAACATCGACCTTTGAACTTGTTGACAACGTGTCCCCAATATTGTCTATCGTATCTGTTGTAATATCGCAAAGTGCATAAAATATATTAAAATGTTCTTTTCCATTATAAATGTCTTGATCGCTTTCGGAATATTAATTCCAGCTCATGCTTCGCCTATATTGGATTGCCACCAAGCCAGATCCTCGGATCTTTCGCTCCCAGAATTCGCCCTCCAGAAATCCCTCAAAGATGCGTCTCCAATCTTTGGACACTATGTGAACAAGCAATTGAACACCTCAACATGGATGAGCAAGTACCCTGATTCCACAAAGCTCGTACATATGAACATTCCGGGAACTCACGACACCGCAACCTGGAACTATTCTCTCGCCACTCAAGCATCACTTGATGGCATCACGTTTCTAGGAAACCAACCTCCTGGCCCACCAGAATTTTATCGATGCCAGAGAAGCTCCATAATTGATATGCTTGATGCGGGGATTCGAGCATTTGACTTGAGGTTCGCCTTGGATGTTACCAATACCTCCATTGTGTTTTGGCATAGTCAAGCTCTTCAATCGCAAACTGCAACTTTGGATGATGTTCTCTTTGGTTACTATCACTGGCTTGATAACCATCCTTCTGAGGTAGTGTTGCTGAGTCTTCAATATGAGGGTGATACAACGGAGTACGGGTCAAATGATGCGGAAGCTCAACTAAAGCTATTTGATGCTCTTTCATCCCCGGCAGCGAAAAAGTATCTAGTCCAAGCGAAAGATGAATTTGGGACTCTTGGTGAATCACGAGGAAAGATTATACTTCTCCGTCGCTTCGATTTGAACCATCTACCAGATTTGTATGAAAATGCCTTACCTGGCGTTCATTTCCCCCCCGCCCTATGGACCGACAATTCTCCAGATATAAAACTTATCTATAATGCAGCGAGCGACTCGGCCGCTTACATTGAGGATGGTTACGAGCCCCAGACTCCATGGTCTTCTAATGCGACTGTCGATATTCAATGGAAGTACGATGTCACCACGGCTCATCTCCTGAAAGCGGCGAATCAATCTCTAGCACCTGATAGTTTATGGTGGACGTGGGCTAGTGGAGGACAGATATTGGATGGTGTTTTTCCTGAGATTATGGCTGTTGGGAACGGAAGTGATTACACGCCAAGTGGAGGAGTCAATCAAATGCTGGTAAAATTCTTGGAGGGGATGAAAGGGAAGAGGGTCGGGATTGTGATGTTTGATTTTTTTGAGACGCCTGGAAACTTGGTTGAGACTTTACTCGGTTTGTAAAGAGAGTATTCGACCATTTGAACACCGCATGATCAACATTAACATTTAATTAATTATAATACTTCACTTCAATTCCCAGATTTGTTGGACCTTCCATCTGTTATATGAATTTTTGGACTTTGATGAGAAAGCAAAAACACCTATGCCACAGGTGAAGTGACTTCGCGCATGTCAGTGCCATACATGATACCAATCGTATATGAGCCACAAGTCCAGGTTCAAAACAAGGGACTCATCATTCTGACACTCTTGTCTAAGGATAACAGCGCATATGAGCTCAACAGATCAGGTAAATCAAGCAATTGACTTATCAGCATATTCACCAAACTCCAACCCCTATTATCTAAAATTTCCGGTCTTCTCGGTAAATGTCCATTTACCATTCAGGAATCTTGTACCATTGGACATACTTGATCATACCGATCAGATCACTACACTTCCCGTTTCTCTTCGAATCACATCCGACAAGGCTCGTCTAGCAAGGCTAGGTAGCTGAAGATATTCCGGGTCGACAGTCTACATCAGAATCGTAATGGACTCATCCCACCTTACCAGATACCAAATTGATAATAACAAATGAATTTCAGAACGCTACACAAACTTCCATCCCACAAATCCAACGCGCGCTTCGACCGAAACAAAAACTGTAGACTTCGTGATACAGCAACGAGCAACATCTTGATCCTAGGCCTAAGCGTAGACCTAGACTATTTGCAGAATGGACGATTCTTTCCCCAATTTGAAGATATTACTGCAGATTAGAGCCTGACGTATCCAACACCAATGGTGCCAACTGCCCTTTGAATCGGTTTTCTCCTGAATACCCATCCAGCCCAGCACCTCCTATCACATCCATGTACACAATCACCGGCCCACCAACATCACATGAATACGGCGTACCTCACTCTTCATTGAGCATACTCACCTGGTAGAAAGTACTTGGTCGACTCCATCTCCCCCTTCCTACCCATCCCATGCCTCTGCCTCTGCCTCCCTTCTCCATCTCCACATCACATCCAACTCAAACCCCAAACACAAAATACTTCCCCCTACAATACAAGGAGGTATAGGATACCATCACCCATGCCTCCCCTCCTATTCTGCTCTGCTTTAACTTTACATCTCCTCCCTACAATCCAACACTTAACAACCACACAAACAAATCTGAATTCTTGAAGATCCGTCTTGACCCTGGAGTTTCGTTGAAACTTTTCAATGAATGACAACAACGTACCTACTACCTATCATGCACTGCGCTTTACCACGCCGTCAGATGAAACATTTTCACCATCCCTCACTATTCCCTTGATCATTCATAAACCACTCAAAACAAGCCAACACATACAGACTCAAATTCATGAATAAAATCAGATATCATATATCTAAAACAAACAAGCTAACCACACCATAGCATACATAGAACAGTGGATATACATTGACATCTTCATCTCAGTTCCCTGAGTTAAACTCAAATCATAAAAACAAGCATCAATCCATTCATCCATCCATNNTTCCTTTCCTTCCTTTGATTTCCCATTTCCCATTCCATAAAACCCACTTCCATATTCACCAATTCAAAGTATCATATAACACGCTATGTGTTCCATTTCCCTTCTTTTTCCTCTTGATTTTTTAAAAAAAAAAAAAAAAAAAAAAAAAAAATCGAGAATGCCAGTGGAGTCGCGCGTGCAACCGAGAATCATTGGCTTCTTACTTTTGATCTTGACCTTTTCTCTCTTGTAGATACTTCCAGATTTGGTGGCCAGCCCAGATAAATTCATTATTAATTCAATTCCTTTGCGACTGATCGACAGAATAATTTTGTTGCCAAAACGACCTAACTAATACCATAAGGTCCTTTCGTGACGCGAGACGATGGGTTCAAAATCGAAATTCGGCGATTCGATGAATAGAAATTCAGTCGTATTTCGTCCCATCTCATCCTGACCCAAAATACCTCACTTTGTCAATCAAAGTCTGATTCAACTCCCACATGACATCACCTATACGCAGGATGACCCAAGTCCACCCCATTTCCCCCTACTCCCATATCCTCTGCGCCAGTACTTGATCTCGAAAAGTGACCATGACTAAATTCTGATATGCTTCTTGGAAGTGGCATACCGTAACTGCTTCCACTGCCCTGTCTTATCGGTGGTCGTCTTCCTCCAATTCCATTTCCATTCACACTTACAACTCCATTACTCATTTCACTCATACCACCAGGACTCGAAACACCGAAAGAACTCTCTCGGTTCTCAACATTGAACTCTCTCTTGTAATCCATTCCATGATTGTGACCATGCAAATCATGAAATCCAGGATAATCCAAAGCTTGATATTCCATTCCAGAGTTCATGATTGGCGGGGATGTGAATGGAGGTGTTTCGGAAGACATACTACCCGTCACACTGGGACTACTTAAATCTTCCATTCTCTTATCAAATGTTAACCCTCCATTCGCATGCCCCATCTTATAATCATTAGGGCCGCTAGTAGCCATGGTGCTATAATTCTGAGGGGGGATGCTAATGCCAGTATTTCCGAATCCGTCAAACAGGTCAACCTCGGCGCACATTTGAGTGGGTTCTGGAACGTTTTGCAACATGGGATTTGCGAGACCGGGTAGAACATCATGAACTTTGTTGAGAAGGAGCGGAAGGAATCGATGATCGCCATTTCGGAGGACCGAGAGCATCGTCATGAATTGGTGAAGGTAATCGCGCGGGCCCAACTTGAAGGGGTCAGATTGAGCGGGGAGGAGCAAAAGAACATCGGTTAAAGAGCATGCCACGTCGAATAGCTTTTCAATCTACGAGATTCAATCGTCAGGAAAATTGGGGTTATGGAAGATGTAAGAAAACTCACCAATCCAACACCGTGAACCTCCATACTCTGATGACTGAACTGACTCGTCATTTGCGCCAAATCCCGAGCAATATCAGCCGGATACTGAAATGTCATACTTGGATCATCACAGTTACTACTGAGATACCCATTTTGTATACTCAATTGCCAAACGATGGTTCTCAACCATTGTTGACTGGTTCGCAGGTCTGCCGTTTGGTTTTCGGTGGTGTTGAGATATATTGGGAGGGCATCGGAAAGTTGTTTTTGAAGAGAGGAGATATATGCTGGAGAACAGTCGGTACGAGTTTTGTTCCACAGAGCAACAAATTGATCATCGAATGGGCGGTAGACGTTGACGAGATGGATAAAGCCATGTAAATGGTGATTTTGTGGATCGGTGGGGTCATCATTCTGCGTAGGAAGGTTGATTGTGGCGTGGAGAGATAGAGGGCGATGTCTTTGCAGGGCGTATGATCTATCTCTGTTAGTCTTGGGCGATGAATCGCCAGAGTGCGCACTCTTACCTTTCGGTGATGAATAGTAACCAATACAATCTTCGTCTCCGCGATGATTCAATAATGTCGAGCTGATGATATGTTTCTTCTTTAACCATCTCCAGCGTGTGTGCCAGTGTTGTCGCCTCCCGCAGATGGAACCAAGCTTTATTATGTAGATCCAATCCGTAATAACATGCGAAGATGAAGAAGCTTGTCACTAAGCTGTTTTGGGTGGGTGATTCGCAGTAATCGTAACTCTTTCGAACTTTCAACGTCTCTTCCAACAATAATGTGCCCGAGACAATATTCGCGCCAGGGAGATTGTCCAATCCGAGAGGATCACCCGGGATTCCCATACCAGGTTGGATCATCATGAAAGCACACATTGCTGTCAAGAGACAGTAGGTGTCGACATTTTGATCCACGTAAATGGCTTGTTGCTCTAATCTCTCTCTGTGTAATATCGGCATGCTAGGATACATGTTCGCAAAGAAGAAATCCGTACATTCCTTGATCATCTCTGCCGTCAGGAGACCTGGCGTAGGAGCGAGCGTGGGACTACACGGTGGACTCTGGATACCGTTCATGCGATTCGCGGTTTTGGCTGAGAGGGACGATTGTTGATTTTGTCTCAATTCGCTGATGACTTTGGCTCTTGAACCCTTTGGACCTTTCTTCTGTGGGATGGCATGATAAGTACATGATAATTGTGCCGACGAACAATTGCGACATGGATTTATTCCATCGCATTTAACCTTGCGTCTGTGACATGCATCGCATGCTCTCTTGACCGAAGTGGACGACATAATAGCGGTGGAGGGGGTGAGGAGAAGAAGAGATGGCAGATGGTTTGTTTTTGTTTTATTTTTGGTATTCGGAGCGACGATCAATCCAAATTGATAGGTAAGATTGAAATTGAGAATTGAGAATCGAATGATTGAGAGACCAAGCAAATGGAGTCTAGGTCGCCACGTTGAGTCGAGTTGAATTGGAGTTGATCTGAATCAAGTCGAATGACGAATCAACAAACGACATAGACAAGTAAACATATAAACAAATGAGGATTTAAAAAGTTGTTATTGATCAAAATTGAAATTGAATTGAATTAAAGTAGAATTGAATTGAGTAGAAGTAGAAGTAGAAGTAGAAATAGAAGTAGAAGTAGAAGTAGAAGTTGAAATTGAAATTGAAATTGAAATTGAATTGAATTAAAAAAAAACCACCAAAGCTTTGAATTGATTTTGGTTGATCGATAATAACCTGCAACTGGATAAAAGTCACACCTCTTTGATGAAAAAGCACTTTGATGTGTCTGCTTTGCTTGTGTAGGATAAACGAACGCGATTGATTGATTGATTGATTGATTTGGTTGATGGATTGATTGATTGATTTTTATCGACGTCGTTAAAAATATATATTTTTTGTCTGGGGTATATATGATATATATGTCCACGGGTGTGTGTGTATGTATATACCTAGGTATATATATATATATATATATATATGTGTGTGTGTGTGTGTGTGTATATATATATGTGTATATATATTATATAGATTTGAATTTATATATATGTGGAGTTCTTTCTTTCGTCTCTTTCCCTTCTTTTAAATCAAGAAAGAAAGAAAGAGAGAGAGAGAGAATTATTGAAATTTATATTTAATTCTCTTGTCGTTGCAAGAAGTATCAAGTATAAAATACCAAAATAACAATCGAATTGTCGATTTCCGGATTTGTTGATCTCTTAATTTCTTAATTCCCTCATTCGTCGATTTAATACAATATTCGATTTTAATATTCGATGATGATGATGGACAACAATTCCAAAACCACAATGTTGGATTTCTGCTGTATTTATTCGGTCCGTATAATCCTATATGGCGGAGACGGGATACTCATTTCATGGAAATGCGGGGGTTGAAGGATTTTGTGAATTTGGTATAATTGGATGAAAGATGGAATATGGAATATGGAATATAAATATAAAATATATATTATATATATATATATATATATATGATGTATGGAGGAGTGAACAAATGAATAAATGAATAAATGGATGGATGAGAAGGTTGAGATTTTGGAATGATTGGAATTTTGTTTAATTTATTTTATTATTATTCCCTCTTTGAGAAGATGAAGAAGAAGAGGCTGGAGAGAGATATAGAAGAAATGGAAGAAATGGAAAGACGAAATAAAAATAATTGGATATTGTGGAAAATCAATTATTAATTATATCTTTCTTCTATTGTTTTCTTCACTCTTCTCCTCTTTTGATCGGAGTTTGAATGTTGTTATTTGGAAGAGGAGGCGGTGGTGGTAGAAGTCGGAGTAGGAGTAGGAATAGAAGAAGAAGAAGAAGAAGAAGAAGAAGAAGAAGAAGCAGGAGCAGGAGCAGGAGCAAAGGCAAAGGCAAAAGCAGAAGGAGCAGAAGAAGAGGCAGAAGTCAAAAAGAAGAACAAGAAGTTTATTTCGATTGAAAAATGAAGTAAGAGGAAGGGAAGGAAAGGGCAAGAGATAAAAGTGGGGCCCTTGAAAGAGGAATTGGATGAGTGGCAGTTGACAATTTAAGCAATTAAAAAGTGGTTAATTATGGTTAATGTGGGTGGGTGCGTGGGTGCGTAAGTGCATTGATTGAGTTGATACATTCAAGAAGAAAACTCCACTGCTTGAATGACAAGGAAGGGAAGGGAAGGGAAGGTAAGGTAAAGTAAGGCAAGGTAAGGTAAAGTAAGGCAAGGTAAGGCAAGGTAAGGCAAGGCAGGACAAGGCAGGACAAGGCAAAACAAGGCAAAACAAGGCAAGGTAAGATAAGGGAGAAAGGAAAGAAAGTGGTGGAAGGTTGTTGGGTGGTGGTAATGGTATTATTACTCGTAGATTTGGGAAAGAATGATGGATGGATATCTGGGTCTGAGTAGCTAGAGAGATTATTGAGGTGGTTGAAGTGTGGAAATTGGAATTAGAGGTGTAGAGGGAGATATGTGTAGATGTGGGTGGGTAGGCGGGTGTGTGGATGATGGGATGTGGATGATGGGATGATGGGATGTGGATGATGGGATGTGGATGATGGGATGTGGATGATGGGATGTGGATGATGGGATGTGGATGTGCATGTGGATGCGGATGCGGACGTGAATGTATCGAGTAGGATAAGTAGGATAAGTAGGATAAGTAGGATTAAGTATGATCAGTAGGATAAGTAAGATAAGTAGAATAAGTATGATCAGTAGTGTAAGTGGTCTGTATATATATATATATATATATATATATATATATATTGATGGATAGATGTTGAATGGTGCTGGGTGCTAAGTGGCTGATGATGAGTTTGATGAGTTTGGAATTTGTGAGATATCAGAATGAACTTGGGAGATGCTAGTAAATACCATAATACTACCTACCTGGGTACATATAAGAGATACGTCCTAGGTAGATGTAGAGATATGATGGAGGGATAGATCGAATAAATGAATGAATCAATGAATATTTGGTTGTTGGGAGAAAAGGTGGATGGATATTGGTTAACCCTAGTTGTGGTAGTATTGCAGTATGGCAGTATGGCAGTATGGTAGTATGGCAGTATGGTAGTATTATTATATTTATATTGTATTGTAGTATTGCAGATTGGAGAGTGGAGAGTGGGGAAGTGAAGTGAAGTGAAGTTAAAGATGGGATGAGATGAGATGAGATGAGATGAGATGAGGCGTGTGTACAGAGTATGTGTGTGTGTGTGTGTGTTTGTTTATGTGTGTGTATGTGTGTGTGTCTATGTGTCTATGTGTCTGTGTGTATATATATATATATATATATATATATTATATTATATTACATTATATTATATTATATTGCATTATATTATATTATATAAGTAGTATTGAAAATAGAAATCGAGGTAACAATAGCTCTCCAATAGACAAATAAGTATAAGAAAAACAAAATAAAGTCTTCAAGAACCAATCAAAGTAAAGATGGATGTATAATAAAATAATTATAACATACCCAGACCACTTTGTAAATATACATATTATATATTGGTTACTATAATACCAGCAGTTATCAATATTACGTTAGTAAATAATATACCGATAATATCCCATTAAATTCAATCTTAACATTTTCTCTCTCTTTCTTCTCTTTCTCTTTCTCTCTCTCTCTCTCTCTCTCTCTCTCACTCTCTCTTTCTTTCTTCTCTATTCTCTATATTCTTTTCTTGGATTCTGTCTCATTAATAGATCAAACCCAACTTACAAAGCTTCTGCCTTTCTCAACTCTTCTTCGTGATTGTACTATATCATTCTACCATATCATGGGTAGTAGATGATAATTCCTTCGTGGGTAACAAATGGTCTGTGTCAGCTTAAGAATCGCTTTAGATGAGAATTAGGGTAATGTTCGAAAATTACACTCAGACTCCTGGTTAAAGAACTGAATTTTCCCTGGCGCGACTTTGGCTTGGCTTGACTTGACTTAAAGGCATTGAGGAGACTGTGAGAACCGGCGCCAAAGGATCAGAGAGAGAAGAAGAGGTGAGTGACAAAAAGCCAAGGAAAGATTTCGAACTTAGTGAGCCTTTTAAACTCTTTTATATGAAAACGTCCGGTAGATTAATGTGAAGTAATTACTATAGATGACATCTAGGACCCTTGGGTAATAAAGTTTCAGCTTGTATGTGTTGTATGGTCTGTATAACCAGCCTCATACCGGCACAGGATTATTCTCTAGATGATACTTGCTGACATTTGAACTCAAAATACATCCTGATCTTCGTGTGGCGGCGGAAGGGAGTACGGGAATACGGGAGTTGAAGGACAATACTGAGGTGTCAAACTTTAATTAAGCATCATATGAAAATCGGCCCTCTTGGAAATATCATCACACAATCTAGATCCAAGACTCTTCTACTCTATACCGAGGGAGAAGTTAAGAAAAGTATCGATATCGGCATCAATGTCTTTGAGTACATCAACCTCCAAATAAAGTAGGTATATATGTATGTATGTATGTATGTATGTATGTATGTATGTATGTATGTGGTATGTATGTATGTATGTATGTATGTATGTATGTGGTATGTATGTAGGTATGTATGTAGGTATGTATGTATATATGTGGTATATATGTATGTTTGTATGTATATATGTGGTATGTATGTATGTTTGTATGCATGTATGTATATATGTATGTGTGTGTATATGTATATCTAGTCTGTCTAGTCTGTTTAGTCTGTTTAGTCTGTCTAGTCTGTTTAGTCTGTTTAGTCTGTCTAGTCCGTCTAGTCCGTCTAGTCCGTATGCCATGAACCATAATAATATACCACATACATCCACTGTACCCTACATGCTCCTTCACACAACCCCCATCTCCTCGGCTTCTCCACCTCTTGTCGCTCTCACAAACCTCTCTCAAACCTCTTTCGTACCTGGTGCGAAGATTGAAGTCTTTCAAACCAATCACAATCCATCTTTCACCTCTTGTCCCTCTTGTCCCTCTAACCCGCCATATACTAAACTTTAGTAGAAAAAGATTTCATCCACTACGGACGCCACTAGTTGGCACGGGTATCGCCATGAACAAGAACTCTTTTGCCTTTAGCTTTAGCTTTAGAAATAGCTCAAGGGGGGGGTGGATTTCTGATGGTGTTCCCCGTTCCCTCTTTTCAACCAATTGAAAAGATCTATCCCACCGTTTCAAACCCCATTCAGTAAAGTCATCTTTACGAAGTCTTGACGCCCCCGAAATGATCAATTGGTCCAACCATTTCGGCACTGTAAAGTTTTCCGTCTTACCATACTAAACCGAGGAAAGGAGAAAGCTGACAAGTGTTACAATCCAGCCAAAATAAGAGCGTAATCTCCTACGAAATCCATGACCGTGATTTCATCAGCACATATCAACTGTCAAGTCACCAGTCCATAATGCATACGCATACTTTTCTCTCACCAGGCCTTTTCCCAGTTCCCTAATATTAGGAAACATCAATGATCCCATCAGTCAAACGATCAAAGAAGGCCAAATCAATCAACCAACCAACCAACACCGCCATTCCCAACCCTTCACCCCAATTCCCTCGTTCAACCCGAGATTCACCAACTCCCTATTCAGATAAACCTCCGCGCCAGATTCAAGCTGTCACCTTAATCGTCACTCACACGGAACAAACCACCAATCAGGAAACCCAGCCAGGTGCCAACATGGATAAATCCCAGTCCGGAAATCCGCCATCATTTTATCTTTTGTAGCCAATTTAGGCGACACAGCCGATTCATTAACCAGTCAGGAACATCCATGCATATCAAGAATTCTTCGCGTCTTCCATTCAATTTGTAAAAACCGCTGATCGCTTTCTAGTCTGCAGCTATGGCTAGAACTGCAGAGCACTGCATTGCATGTTGCATATGCTAATATATCGTTGAAAGTCAAATGTATACCGGATGGTTACAGCGCAGTATGTTGAGTTTATTGATATTTGATTAATGGGTGAGCACTGTAAGAATGAGGCTTGAGAATTACAATCGCAAGATGATGCGAAATATACATCTAGCATATATACAGTACATACCAACCTACAACCAACCTTGCACAACGACACGAGACGATACTGTACGTAAAGATAATACATCTCGTACATCAAGATCAATACAAAAACCAACCAACACAAGCAAACACCAAACAATATAGTGATTTCTACCAACCAAGTATCTAGTAGAGTAGCAAGCTTAAGTAATCACCAAGGAAACAAAAGTTCAAGGTCCGGTGAGGAAGAATGGGGAAATGATCGCGGTGATCTTGATCTTTATTTTTGGATCATGGTTATGGTTATGGTTATGGTTATGGTTATGGTTATGGTTATGGTTATGGTTATGGTTATGGTTATGGGGTGTGGGTATGTATGTATATGTATGTATATGTATGTATGTATGTACTACTGTACTGTACTCTGTAGGTATTTGCTTATTGTATAGAGGTTAGATAGATTAGATTGGATAGGCTTGGTTATATAGGTAGGTATCAAAGGTTTATTATTGTTATTTGGTATTTGGTATTTGGTATTTGGTATTTGGTATTTGGTATTTGGTTGGGTTTTCTTGGTAGATGGGAGATGGCTGTACAGAGGTACCGGCATGGTGAATGGTATATACTATAGAGATGTGAGGGTGAATGAATACCTAGGTAGCTCAAGACAAGATGAGCATTTGATATAGTTGTCATCATCTTACAACAAGGTTCTGAAAATAGTAACATTTTAACAACTCGAGTAAGCGCCTGTCCGATACTACTGCTTTGAAAGGGGGTTTATTATGTCAATCTTGTACTTGGGTGATGATTAAACTCCGTATGTTGCTGCTGCTGTTGCAAGAATGTATGGTTGGCTTTGCTTTGCTTTGCTTTGCTTTGCTTGGCACAATATAATATAAGGTTAATATGGTACATATTTGGAATATCATAAATATACTTTGATATACACGAATGGTTTATCCAAGTGCGTTGATGCTACAAGCGTATAGGTGTAGAATTCTTAATTCGTAAATGATGAATGGGATTTTTGTATACATGTTTGTTTGTGTATTATTTATATATCTGTAGGTATGCTTACTAGGTATATTGGAGTACGAAATACTTGAGTACAAAATACACTACACCAACAGCCAACACAGTTCGAAGTAGGCTAAACAGCCAACAGAGTACAAAGTAAACTAAACAGCCAACAGAGTACAAAGTAAACTAAACAGCCAACAGCATAAACTACAGTAATACTCTACCTACCAGCCATTTTAACTTTGAAAGCGAAGATGAGAGGATGACAGAATGACATATTGCGGTAGAAACGATCTGGGATCTCGATGTAAGTAAAGGGGGGAACGGCTAAAGAATAGAGTTTGGTGTTGGGATTATTATATATCATTGTGTTGCTTACTGTATGAAGGAGAAAAGGGCAAGCTTAGATGTTTCATCATATAGGTACTTTATATATTCGCTTGATTGTACGAGTACGTTGGATATAAATATATACTGTTATATATACTGTTAGATTATATATTTAGATTGCAATACTTTAAATGGAGTGTGTGTGCGGTGCTTTGTTTTTTGTTCTCTGTTTCCATGAAGGATTACATCAGATGATATTACCCGAGTATAGTACTTGGATAGTATAATGTTACGAGTTTTCTTTTCTCTTTTCTCTTTTCTTTTCTCTTTTCTTTTCTTTTCTTTTCTTTTCTCTTCTTTTCTCTTCTCTCAAGTGCGAAGATTATAGAAGTATCACAGTATCACATGATTATGAGGATATAATATCTAGTTCGAGATATCGATACCATAAATTTTACTATTCTACTGGGTAATTGGTACATACCCATACTCACACACACACACACACACACACACACACACACACACACACACACACATCTGCATCCCATACACCAAGACCCGAAAGTACGGAACAAAAGGACCGAAACTCATGCTTTTGTACGGAATCATGAATGGAAGAATGCGGAGAACCTTCCATGATGCGGAGAAGATCTTTTTCCCCTTGAGGCGACTATGCCATTCAACCTTTTCGAGCACAAAGTTAGCGAACCTTATGATTGGAATTTACATTTCAATATCATCATCGTCATTTATCCTTCCAAGTACTCAACTTACTTTCTCGAACTTAAATACTATTTCGTCATCTGATTTCTTATTTCTACGCCGTGTTCAATCTTTAAGAGTGATAGAGCACTAGATACAGTAGAACTAATGAATGAATGTTTCACACCCATCTCATCGCATCGCATCTAGACCGGTATAGCCTCATCATTCCCTCTTTCTATCTCACCCCTTCCCACATCACATGTACATGTGATCGAAAGCTGACCAGACAAACGGACGGAATAACTTCTTCCCTTTCATTTCATTCGTTTCTTTTATCCTTGATATCAATTAGGTTATATCGATATATTAACATATGACCCCGCTAAGCATTATTAGGGGTAAGTAGGTCTTCATACCAATCTTTCACGAGTCATGCGCCGCATTATTGTACTTGAATGCCAACAAGGAGATTTGGTTCTCTGGACCTAATGGAATGGGATGAAATAGATGGCATGAACAGTTGAGAAGTTGGTCATTATTAAAATGATTCATCATATCATCATTCTACTCTATGAAAAGCTTACTATAAAGTTCCCAGTTCTCATGATATTTTATCAGGAGACCATGTCATTAGTTTGATAAATGGTAAAGTCTTTTGAAATGTAATTTGGAATTCCAAGTATCTGGATGTGGATGTGGATGAATATGACTGAGTGTGATTGATTGACTGTGTCTAAACAATAATTGATCCTGAATCTTCCCTTCCCCTTTCTCTTTCCCCTTCATCTCCCGAATCTCGCCTCCTCCCCGCATAATTCTCAACCCTTGCTTTCTACCCCATAATCAACATTCAAACCCCACAAACTATTTACCTCTCTACTTCTTTATTTATACCTACCTACTTACCTACCTACCTACCTATGTATCTATGTACCTATCTCTTACAAACCCATCAACACCCTCCTACTAAAAACCCCCATCTTCACCCACCAATAACCTCAAATCACCCTCATCTCCCTCAATCCAACCCCCAAGCATCAATCCTCGCCGCACCCCTCGGTACATTTCCGAATGCTTGCCCCACATCCCCATTGGCCAAGTTTTCAATTCTTGGTTCGGCCGCTATTAACTCCTTATGCGTACCCTGCTACTGGAGTTCCCCAGCTTTCCTCCGCATACATACGTAGCGTTATGTACCCCGGATCCGGATAATTGAAACGGGCCGATGAGGAGGATAGATTGATGGGATGAATGGATGGAAGGGATGGGACCCAGTTTTAGTTTTATTGCTTAGGTGGATTGGGTTGCGTTGAAATTTTCTTTCGATGGCTAAGTTTATCGAATATTTTGTTTTTTTGGGGATTTGAGGAATGCGTCGTTTGTGATATGCAATTAACCTTATGGGTTGAGATGGCGCTATGTGCGGATATCTTTGGTTTTTCACTTAAGTATAATCGGTATTTTGGTTCCGTGTCCTATTCGGGATGTTATTACAGGTTCTCTTGCCGGCTGTGATGAATTTGAACTGAGTGAGGAATTGGGGGGGCTCATTAATCGTCATTTTGTGGAGATTAAGGTGTTGTCTTCTCATCTGGAGTCTACAGGGGAGATGACCTTGGGATGTTGGCGTAGTTTGTCATCTAATCTGCTGAAATCATTCAAGTGATGAATGGTAAGATTACAGCAGTTTATATTGTTGGAGATATCATCATATATGTGATTCTAAGCAGAGTGACTTGATACAACTTTTGTTATTTCTTACACATATTCACGTTTTTGAATCTTTAACTACTATGGTTCGTCTCTGATATTCATTGACTCTAATATGCGTTTAGTATGAGCGTTGTGATATATAAATATCAGGAATAATAGAATTATCGCAATCAGTATACACAAATCCATTCTCCCAATACAAACTTCACCTCCTTAACACTAACCGAATCTTCATGAACCATCTCATATTCTATTTTATAATCAGAAACTAAAGCTAAAAATGGAAACTACCGAACCTGATACGATATCAGAATTCGTTCGATTCTTTCTATTCTATACCTCTTTCAATTTCTATAATGTTTGGAGTCTTACGTTAGATTTGTAATTAGATCTTTCCCTATCAATTTGCCATACTGTTCTATTCTATTCTATGCTATACTATACTATACTATTCTATGATAAACTAGAAACCATTCAAAATTTAATCTAAAATTATAAATTGTGAACCTTGTTGTAAATAGTAAAAGTTTCTACGAAGATGAATTTTCTTTCTGCCCTCTAATTTTAACCATCTGCCACCTGCTATCATGCATCTATCTTTAGTTTATAGCATAGTTTCTCTTAATCGTATCATCATCATTATCCTCCTCCTCCTCCTCCTCCTCTCTCCCTTCCCTTCCAACTCCAAAACTAGACCCTGCTCACATTATTATAAAGCAGCCGATAAAGGTATACTAGTATATATCTCTATATACACAACAACAGCGTTGGGGTATTATAAGTTATTATTAAGATGGCTTATATGAGGAATCTTATACTATGAAATACATATATAGATTAATAATACACCCCCGTACTGATTTAATCATATATATATATTATCCAAGAGATACCGAGATACAAAATTAATACTAAATCACTTGAATTCCTGTGTTGAATATATATATAAGCTTGATATGATTTCACTTTACCGGTCATTAAACATATGATGTTGAATGTATATAGGGCGATGAGTTATTTAGTTGGTTGTCGGAGGGTTGGATTTGGTGTGATGTTATGGAAATCGTTCTGGATACTAAGTATATACGCTTCTATTCTTGGGAGTAAGGAGAGCGGGATAGGGATTAGTTTGGTGTAAAGTATGATGATTGGAACGGTTTTTTGGGATGGGAAGGGAGAAAGGGGGGAGTGGTGACGGTTGAGTTTATTGTGAGTTGAGGGGTCATTTATGCTTTACTCGTATTATTTGTTCCATGTCTTTGGATGTTTGAATTCCTGTGTGAGTATTGGGTCTATATTATTTTGTTGTAATCATGTACTTATGTCTGAATCTGTATATCGATAGTTTTGCACTATATACACCCTATGCCCTGTTTTCCTTGCATGTCTATATGCTTTATCTGTTCATCTAATTATTCTTTGTTATATATATAGACTGTTTAACTCTACGTTTATACAGCTATATAGCTATACATATCTACTGTCCATATCCATCTCGAACCAATCTATTCATCAATCTATCCACCATCCCAATTCATTTACCAACACATTTCTTCCAAGCACAACAAACACCTCCCGAATCTCCAAGCATTCTCAAGTTGCCGAATTCCTATTCAAAACACTTTTTGTTCTATCATGCTAATAGCATCATGATCAAAAGAAGGGATATTTCGAAGGATAGCTGTATCCTATAAAAGTAAGATGACTTGATATGTATATTTGTATGTTTGTATTTGGTGACTTTTTGTATTACTTTCGATGCCTTTCTGGAATTTTGGGTTTTGGACCTGGAACTTAGTGGAGTTTGAGGCTTGGTATATGGATAGATGTAATTCATTTTAATGTGATGTGAAGATATAATTATAAGGGGGTATGATGAAAACAGCGATCATTAGATTTGGGCCTTTTACTCTTCTTATTTTCTTGTTCTTTTTCTTTTTGATATCCGTGTAATCACTCCTATACTCGTCTGCACAGTAATAGTACAACCAAAAATCTCCATTTCCATATATGCTTCTAGTTATTATAACATAGTTTTGCGGTATGATGTAATCAAGAGTATCTGATATTCAATAGTGTCTGACAGGGTTGGAACGATTCGTACTGGTATGATCTTCTATTTGTTTCCGTTATTCCTCGTTTTCTCCGTGATAGGCTGTAAGTCAATAGCTGGAGAAATATTTACTACGGTACTTGATTATCCCCTCTATTACTCTGTTTATTTATTTTATTTGTTTATTTGTTTATAGTTTAACGTCTCTACGTAGATTGGCTAGTTCTGACCTCCCGAAGGGTATTAGAGACGGGCCCGCGACGGAAGCAAGGCCTCCCTGCGCGCCTCCCGTATATAGCCCATTGCTATACCTGACGGTACTCCTCGCGCCCTGTCCTTCAGTCCCTATACCAAAAGCAGTGCGGTTTCCCTCTATTCCCCAAAGGATGATATCTCGAGTGGACTCGAGATCGCAGACTCTATTACTCTATGGCAAGATGGAATGACCAAGTGATGAAATAGAGATGGGATAGAGATAGTATAATGAATGGTGGATTGGTGGTGCGATGAAGAGGGGCTTGGATTACTCGTTCCTTATTGCTTCACTCCTTTTTTCCAATGGTTAGCGAAATGGGAACGGATAGGTTGGTATGTGAGTAGGTAGGTATTAGGAGGCCATGTTTCATGAAATTGATATTGGAGATTTTTGATATTGTTTTGAGTGGTGGATAGTCTATAGACTGTATGAAGATGAATGATTCAGGAAGATCTAGGGGAGGAATAGAATAGGATAGAAATGCGAATCTTCCTGGAGATACATAGGCACTCCTTTCATGAAAGAAGGAAACGAGGTTTTGGAAATCTTGAATATGTGGTATATTAGAAATGGAAATAAAACGATATGATATCACAATACTCAATCAGTAATTATACTTAAAAGTGTTTGCAAACCTAGTACTATAGCTGCTTGCGTTATAATATCATTTTTAACTGCCCAGGTGAACTTGAATGCTCAGATTGAAAATTTGCAGAAAGAAATATAAGACTAGTAATTAATGTATCTTAGAATATTCATATAGAGCCCATCACAAATCATAGTTAATAAGTCAACACATTCTATATATATAGCATTACTATACACTTCAAAGTATAAAAATGCTATTATGATAGAATAGACAGAGATTATCTCAAAGGATCAATAAATAGTTACATGACATTGAAACATGATCTGAGATTAGATTTAAGTTCATTGAAGAGTATGACTACTACATAGTCTTCATTTCTGTAAAAAAAAAATGATGTCAATAATCAACAAGATATCAACGCAAAAGGCCGAACGATCGGGTTCATTGTATACTCGACTCGAGTAGACAATCCTTTAATGAGTGTAATTAATACTGATTTATGCGAATCAGAAGCGTTCCATGAATTTTATACACACCCTTTGAAATTCCTTTGCTAATTGAAGGGGAGAATGGAATGGACCTATATTTGTTCATATCAATATCCACAGTAATCTTAATTCGGTGGATATTTTATTTATTTCTGAGGATTCTCCCACCCTCTTAAATGTCATCCAGCCTAAGATTTCCTGATGCCCCTTTGGTCACAGGAACTGCAGGTAATACCCAAGACACCTTGAGTTCGAAGATCATATGTATCGTGAAACATGGAAGTTGATGTTCAGATATACTTAGGTAGTAAGGCATTGACAAAGTTTAGAATTCACAAAATCACGATCATCCATTTTGATAAGAAACTTCTCATTAAAATGCAACGACAGCTGCCGAGACTCAAATGAAGAAGAAAACGAGATACGGTAAAGAGAATGCAATGTTGCCTTAGCTATCGGAGTTTTCGATGTCTAATGTGCTACAAACTGTCGAAAAAGCAAATAGATCCGTTTGAGATGCATTTCAATGACACCTCATAGCCTTTGAGGATCCTAGAGTAAAGTTAGAGTTTGAATAGAAATACAAAAAGGATGGTTGTTCCATGGTAAGAGATATGAGCCCCAGCCATGGCAAATTTCTCATCCATATCCACGGAGCCAATGATATCGTGATACTTTACATCTTGAGTTGAGAAAGAGATTTGATGGAACCTGTTGTACTCTATATATACATATATGAGTGTGTATGTGTATAATTCTATATGTTAGAAGTCACAATTTGAAGTTAGGCGTCGGAGCCTCCACTTTAGGCCTTTCCGTCCTCCGAAAAGATCTAGATTCAACCTTGTCTGGGGCGCTATTGCGGGGAATCATCGTGAGTACCTACCAAAATGCTTCGTATTACTGTACAAACGAAACAAAACGAAACATTAGCCATTCACACAATATGAGGAATTTTTACCTATACATAATCCCACAATCTGTTCAGAATTCTGGGTTGAAATAATGCTGTTTCCGCAGCAATGCGGTCTCGTACAGGATGGTAACTATCTTCCACTATTTCATATTGAGTCATACAATGAAGTCCTGGAGACCAATAGACTAATCTTTTTTTCTTCTTACAGTCAAACCTGCCGACAACGGAAGCTCAAATGCGATGAAATCAAGCCAGAATGTGGACAATGTCGCAAAGCCTCACGACAATGCATGCCTAGCGATGGCGTAGTATTCCGACATCAACAAAATGCTTCCATGAACGGCAGTGAAGATACCATTCCTGGTGAAAGAAGTGGTCGATTGGGAGCTTTCTACGCATATAGGAATACATTCGATGAGAGTAGCGTTTGGGTTGATGTACCAAAAAAAGGTACGTATAGTTCAGTTATCAAATGAAGGGGTTCAAAGCTGACGAGGCAATCGATAGTGACCTTTTTCAATGTCACTGATCCGTATAATATGGAAACAACTCCTGAACCCGGACAGCTCATAGACTCTG
Organism: Monilinia polystroma; assembly: GCA_002909645.1. NCBI lineage: Eukaryota > Fungi > Ascomycota > Leotiomycetes > Helotiales > Sclerotiniaceae > Monilinia > Monilinia polystroma. The sequence goes on from PDUE01000097.1 coordinate 22,538, forward strand.
CTCTTCCCACCACCACTATGGACGGGGCCAGTGATGGCACTTTCAATCACCCCTCATTCGAGAAAGCTCCTGGCCTGGAGGCTCTGTCGACCGCTGCCACTACCAATCTGGAATATATGCGTCGATTATCATTACCTGTACAATCATCTAGAGGCATCAATACTCCGCAGTACTCGGTCAACAACCTCGACTTTATACTTAACCCTACTGGATCGGAAGGCCGTTTAAGTATGAAGAAGACTCTTATTCACTACGTTCTCGGCTAACATCTTTATCATAGGTTCACCCCTAGTAGATCCATCATTGAGATCGCTTTCCAGAACGAACAACTTCATTAGTGATGTGGACTGTGTAAGAGAGCATGAAGTTGCATTCCTGTTAAGACATTTTGGGGAGACTACTGGACAATGGTAAGCGAGTGTTGATACCAGCTTGTACCGATGTTTGAATAACAATTGACATTTCTAGGATGGATCTATTCGATCTTGGGTGTTACTTTGCACATCATGTACCTATACTGGCCGTATCAAACCCTTTGCTCAAGTATTCAGTATGTGCATACGCAGCAAAACAACTCTCGCGTGTTGGAGGGAGAAAGGCTGTTGTTGGGGGGATAGTTCGTGACCAAGCACGTATGGAACTCTACCCAAATTCTGAGAAGGTCGATTGGGTCTACGTTGGTGCAAAATATTATGACAGAGCAATCTCACTCTTGATGGAGGAGCTTTCCAAGACGGGTGGGAATGATGTTCCAATTACTCCCATTGATGAGCAGTTCGCCTCACCTGTGAATACCGGATCACCGCAGAGCATTTCATCCCAAACAAATAAGCGGCGGCGATTATCAAAGCCGGTACACCGTGATGCTGATGAAACAATTGCAGCTGCTGCTATACTATGCGTTTACGAATTCCTGGATAATGCTACTGCTGCTTGGTCTCGACATCTTAGTGGAACAAAGTCCCTATTCGATCTAGCTGAAAGGGAAGGGATGATGCCTTTACATTCACCTTCACCTAGTACTCCGGGATCTTTATCTTTCAGAACCAAACCTTCAATTGCCAGGAGAGCTACATTTTGGAACTTTGCCCGCCAAGACTTTCTCGCAGCTTGTTAGTATTCATGCCCAAAGATTTCTGACGATTCTAACTGTAAATTAGTTATCAACGAAGGACAGACACGGCTTGATACCGAAGATTGGGATCTATGGCGAGCTGCCGGGATTCTCATAGATGATCAAGGATTTGTTGTACCAAGCAACAAAGAAAGTATGTATCCGGAGTTGCAAGTACCTATGCGAGAAGATATGATTTCGAATGCCCTGATCTGGCTCATGTCGAAAATTGTAAACTTTATTGCCACCGGGGATTCTATAGACAATGTTTATCCCCAAGATAGAGCTAGCCCTTCTGCCGTTCTTGGTATAAACCAAATGACTCTACTCGAAAGATGGCACGAGCTGGCAAACGAGCTGGAATTTTGGTATCAAGGCTTACCGTCGACTTTCAAACCCTGTGCTCGTCTACCAATAATTACAGATGGCAGTGTGCCACCAGACTCACCCAGAGCGGTATTTCCAGAGATATGGTATAGTATTCCTATGTGCGGCTCAACGATGCAGTCGTATCATTTTACAAGGATACTTCTTCTCATTAACAAACCTCACGAATCGACTACAAAGAGAACCACGGTTTCAAACAGACTCCATTCTTATCGGTCGATTGAGATGGAAGCTCGATACCATAGCCATGAAATATGTGGAATGGCTTTGGGAAGGCCAGAAGGTTCCGTGAGGATTCATCAAGTGCAAGCGCTATTTGTCGCAGGCCAATGTCTAACGGATACAAAGGAGCGAAAGGTAATACTTGATCTATTGAAAGGTATCGAGACGGACCTTGGCTGGGCGACTGATTACCGTGTCAAACAATTGTTAAAAGATTGGGGCTGGCACGAACCCTCAACATGAAACTCGATGGACTAAAATATAAATTCTGCTATAATGATGGGTGCACATCGTACAATCATGCCTCAGATATATCTGGCCCTTGGCTTGGTCTGCGAAATGGATGCATACATGCAAGAACCTCCTTCCTCGTTCCCCTCAAAACCTATAGAAGGGTATCCAATCATCCAGACCATCAAACCAGATCAAAGATTTCCGTGCCTGAGCTGTGATTGTCTGAGGATGTTTTGATTTTTTGGTTTGGTTTTATCTTTCGAATAATTTCAACTCTCTAAACGAATCCCAGAATCAAACACCTTACATGGCCAGGCTGATCTGGACTATTGGGCCCGAGATTCTTCTCATTCTTATATTTAAGATTTTCGATACAACTTACCCCTTTCATGGCAATCATTAGTACATCTACTTTGTCCCAAAACAATGCATACTCGAAACCAGATTACTAATCAATGGGTGAGGATTTCACTGATTCTACCAGAATCCTCATCGGGTATCCATTCACCAAAGGTAGATATTTCAATCAATGTTCAACCGGGTTGAATTCAGATTTTGTCTGATACCTGATCAATCTCGGACGAGCCACCATGATGTGATAATGGGTAGCGGTGATCAGAATATGCGTACCAGATGGTACCACCATGGATGTCATGGGCGTGATTGCCGAGATAGGTTGTATGTTCAGTATTCATCAGCTCGAATTAATCAAAGTTTTCTCCTTGGTCGTCATCGTATTCAGGATAACCGCTGTTACATCCAAAAGTCTGAAACCCGGAATAACCCTGCACCTCATCGAGCGAGTCAAACTACCATATCGAATCGAACTAATCATCATTTCCTCCTCAAATCCAAACGCTTGAAATATTACCTTCTTACATCTCTGAAATCTCATATTGAGAGGATAGAGAAATGGTTGCCAGATGATGAGTATAGAGGCGATCACGGCGACAACGGTCCACACATTCTTGAGGAGAAAGAAGACATGGATTGGCAACTAGAACGGGAGATTGTTGTAAACGAATATGCATGGAACTCTGAAGACTTACCAGCCAGCCGAAGTGACGAAAAGTTGAAAATCACAGCCCCTCAAAATGGTCATGAAAATACTTGTCGTGGCGGCAGCCTCACTGAAATAGCCTTCTCGCATGATTTCCTTTCTGGGGTGTAGGATGGGATGGTCAGAAGTATGCTGTTGTTATTGAAATAGTGAAGTTGCAGACTGGGTTATTATCGCCCCTTGTCTCAGCTCACGCTTTAAGCTACACCAGGTTACAAATTTAATGATATAATGGCTGTATTGGAACATTTTCTCCGATATTCAGATGAGGATTAATACTTCGGAGACGGACACACAACTCATCACTTCCTTTAATTCAGTCTCTCATATCCCATTATGCGCAATCTTTTTAGCATGAAACGTGATATTAAGAGCTCCAGTGACTCATTGTGACTTTTGGTAATGATGAACTCTCGTTCCCTATTTTGCACCGTGTGATGTGTTTGTCTAAACATCTGCATGCACAGTTTCGCCGCATTTACACAGTCTACATTCTTTCGTTTCTCTTTTACGATATTGTGATCACAAAGTGAGTGGCAAATTCACTAATTTGCCAATTCCAGTTTGCCAACACGTTTGACAAACTATTCTCCGCGTATGGATCAGAAAGAATGCCTTTTTCCTTTGTTTAACAAGAGACCTATCTATTTGAGGGCCTCGTTTCCTCAACCATTTCTATATAAAAAATTTACACGATCAATCTTGTTCCGTATTCAGCACTGAAAGTTCAGGATATTAATCATCATAACTCAAGATGTCTGTTGCATCTTTGCTTTCCCCGGACATTACCAATCCGGTCGCAACCCAATGTGAAGACGGAAAACACACACAAAATCTGAATGGCCCATCTTCAAGACAGCCGTCTACATCTATCAGAGATGCTACAGCTTCGACTAAGCGCCAGACCCCCTACTATCCCTACGAAAACATCGGTCCCAAAATCCACACGCACTTCACTCGGCCTACAACCACCTATTGGCAAGAAATAATTCCCACTTACTCTGTCACATCTCTCCCGTACTCAACAACCCCTCCTTATCAGTACTCCTTTCCCGCAACACTTACCCCCGAAACTAGCTTGCTTCTCCCTATTAGGCCTTTGAGAAATACCATGGATGACATTACTGTTTGTTCTTTAGCTTGACTATATGCCTCGATGACTGTTGTAAAAGAATTGGCGAGCATTGTAGCCAATAAGATTAGGAAGATTGATCCAGAGGTTATAATGGAGTTGCCGACTGGCGGATTGGTATTAGCACCTTTGGTCGCACAGGAGTTAGGTTTTGATATGTTATTGATTTTTGTTTTCTGTTGCTAGCCTCTTACCATTACTCATTCATTATGACTGTTTGTAAATTAGTGAGGGTTCTTAATTTAGCCCACTTCTCTAAGTTTCTAGGGGTGTAGAAGCGAAAAATGGGTGCCCATTTTAATTACAAGCGAGTTACAAGCGAAGTGATCGCTAACCAGTGTCATGTATAAGATCATCATATCCCATGGGGCTATTCCAAAAAGCCTTGGTATGGCGATGACCTCACCACTAAAATATCATGTATTTTCAATGGACCAGGGGAAGAGCCATCAGTCTATCTCGATCCAAATCTTCTCTCGTTGATCAATGAGAAAAGAATAGCTTTGATCGATGATGTGATTAGTTCTGGGACTACCATCGCAGCTATGTTGAAATTTTTGGAGACTGAAGAGAAAAGGGGGGGGGATGTGATTGAATATCGCGTGTGTGTGGGTGGGAATGTTACAGGGTGATAATTATAAGACGCATCTGGGGGTGGAGGTGGTTGGAATGGTAGTGGGAGCTGTGGAGAGTCCGTTATTGAAGGCAGTCGAGGGAGGCTGGTTTAAGAGATAAGATACAGGACTAAGCTTGTAGCTTCGCCGTCAGATAAGTTACGTTTCGGCATTGGAAGGATATAAGGTTCGAATAATGAATGATATCTCTGATATTCGGATATAACGTGGAATTCGATCCCATGCGCTGGTTTCAAGAGATATAGAATCTAAGTTATAATTCATTTTAATACGTCAAGTGGAATCATGGTAGCTGCTGTACTTCATTGAACTATCATCTTATTCGTGCCTAACTTGGAGGTATATCATGACCGTAAAGTTCCTATCGGGCCGCATAAATAAACTTCGGATGAAGTTGTAGGTGTCTTAGTGCCATGCTTCTCGCAGTTTATTCAAAATTTCACAGGCAACACTTCTTTCTATTCTAAAAGAATGTGATATTCCATGGCTTAGTAGTTCTTTCCGATAATTTGGATCTTTAAGATGAATTTATCCTTCTAATCGAATTCAATGTTTCAAATGAATTGAAAGAATTGAATTCATTTGAATCTATCAAGTAGGTTAACCTCGAGTGAGTAGTGCTTTTCATTCGGACATTTGTCGAACTGCTTTCATATTCTATGAATCTCATACTTAGAATACAGCATACTATCCTTTGCCCTTTCACTGGTACTGAAAAGTATGTAAGGTTACGATGCTCATATTCTATGTTTGTTCTACCAGAGACCACAGGGCTGCTATTGTCTAACCCAAAGATGAATAACTCAGACTCTCGGCCATTACACTCTTTGGAAAATCTACCATAATCTGATAGTTCGGAGCTGGGCATGAATTAGTGGCTTTCTCCCTACCTATGTCTTAAAAATATCCAAGACGACCTTTTTGTAGACTGCAGGACCTCTCCGTGCGAGGTTCCTGCTTGTGGTTAAAAAGAGATTTGAATGCTCTGCCGATGGCGGGCTTTGCAGTATGGTTGCAGGAGTGATTTTTTTTGGATAATTCTTATGCTACTATGGAAAATATCACTTGAATGGATATCTTAAGCAGCATTTAGGTTACACGACCTATGCACTCATGCTGAATGTTAATGCAGTGATCTACCGTATATTTCCCGCCAGATCTACACATAGACCTGTTCTTTGCACATTCAACAATAAGTCATGGCGCATGCATCGAAACACTAGCGGCCATATTTATATAATGTCTACAGACAATTACACAACCTGATCATCACCAATCAATATTGGGGGTAGAGGACTTATCAGCGATGGGCATTCCATACGTAGATACAACGGCAAACTCTATTCTGTCATTCGAGGCAACGATAATTGAACTTATTGGCAGGATTCGAGCAATGGACTATTCTGGTCTGGCTACAAACAATTTACCGGTAACAATACCATCGGTTCACCCACACTGTGCATACACAACAGTATACCACATATCTCGATCCTCGACATAAATAAAAAGTATTATGTATCTTGGTTCAAAATTGTTAAATGGTCGAACTTTCGCAATAATGTGGGTATGACCATGAAATCGGTACCGGCAGCGGCGTTGTATGATTCTACATTGTATACTATGTGGCAAGGGTTGAATCACCACGTCAGTGGTATATATTGTCACTATACTGGAAGCCCGACGCAGTAGAATTTTGGCAATCTTTATTCGTTTGTAAATATGGGTCTGTGTGTGTTTGAAGGCAATCTTTAGTGTGTCTATGGACTAGCTAAGTTTTGAGGCTAAGGCGTTAATATTGTAAAGTAGAGATGAGTGACTTTTCGCTTGTGTTTGGAATCATCATTTGGAAGTTCACTATGTCTTGTTTTGACTCATATTTCCCCAAATAAGATGAAAGCTCAGCTATTAGAATAGCTAATACATATATCAACAAGTTTGTAAATCTATTTTGGCAAATCATCTCATGAGTTTTCCTAAATCTTACCCCGAAGCTCTATCTAGCTTAGCCAAAAAAGCAGAGTTATGTATCGATCCCAAGTGTTCTCAACATCAAAGAAAATTCCTAGTAATTTGTTTCGACCAGCTCGAAATCAACTTGCGATTAATATCTTATTGTTCAATCTGTATAGAACCATTCGACCAAGTAGTAGAGTATCACTAAAAGATCAGCTTAAGAGTCCCTACACCCCAGGTTGTTTCTGCAACTCGTATCCTTTTCACTGGAGATGGATCCATTTCCCCAGCTTCATATCATCTCTATAACTTATAAGTCTTGAAGTGATTCTTATTTTTGCTTGCAAGGCCAAAAACTAACTAGCCCATCGAGTGAAGTTTCACAATACTAAGTAGCCTTGTAATATCACTCGGATTAAGATTCCTCTGGAAGTCTGGTCGAGAGTATTTGAATGGCATATAACATGATTCTTTTATCAATGTTAATTTGAGATAGTTGAGTGAATCCTAGAAAGCCTAGAAACGAGGATTCTGAAGGAGCTGATGTGTCTATATTTGTCATTTTCCATTCACAGATCAGCTTCTCTTCACGAAATCTGTCTTGCAGTTGATAAAGCTCTTTCCAAACCTAGAGCTTGCATCATTTTCTTTCTAAACACATATTACTATCTTCTTGTCCACCATCAGCGGCGTTGCATATAGTTCATAACTAGAATATTTACACCACCATATCTCAGCATCTCATGAAACATTCTCCATCTCTTCTTGGAATATCTCAACAATAGCCAATCATGGACAGCGTTTTCTCGGGACTCAACTTTCGGGACATCATCAGCCTATCCAGAAGTTCGAGAAATTTTTTAAACTTGCCCGAAACGATATCGAAGACGCACATGGACATCAATTCCATCCTGAAACATTTCGTGGATGATCCGGAAACCTTCAGATTAAAAATGGCACAGAACAATGCCATTATCGCTGGCAACATTGCGTTACATTTCTTTAACAGGTTCATATCATTAAAAGACGGCATGGATGTCATTGTGTCAGAAGATGACGATGGGATAGACTTTTCCGAATTCATTTGCAAAGAGGAAGGTTACAGAGCCGTCGAAACTCCATCAGACTCGATTTTGCCCTGGGATTGGCCGATAGATGTTATCGAAGACCACAATACAGTCCGGCTTGAACGTGGAACTGAAGTTATACTTGGTGTAAGAACATCTCCTCACTTATAAATCCCTGCCATCACACATTAACAAAACCCCCATATCAGGGCCAATACTTTGTCAAACAGAGTGCTACAAAACCCAGTAGTTACACCGTGATCCGTATCATCTTCGCAATACTACCACCAATTTTGTCTCGTTTGCATTGCCTTACGAATACCGTCTTGGCCAACTATATCACATGGAACAAAGCATATTCGCTATTTTCCAACTCGGTCCTGAGGCATGAGCCAGTATGGGTTAGTGGCAGGAACGTTGGTTACGATCAATTGGTGCCAGCATATCGTGATAAAGAATGGAACCTCATTATGCTGAATCCTCTCGAATATGGCCAACAAGGCGCCGAAACGCACACTCTGAACGGCAAACGACTCTACCGACCTTTCGTACCCAATCAAGTTCGATGGATCACCGACAAATACTCCTGGGCAATAAAACATCCAACACTACCACTAAACATGTCAAACCCAAACGAAATCAAAAACCCAAAAGTTCCAGATCTTGCCACGGAATTGAACTTTTTTACCATGACCACAAACTTTCCCCACGAGTCATTCGCATCAGAGGGTCGGCCATTCTACTCGATTGAAAGCGAGCCGTATTACACAACAAGTCTAAAACATTGCTATGGAAATACTCATCGCAACGATTTTGCCATGGAAAAGCCAAGTTTCTGGTCATACATCAACAATCAGCTAGTTTCATACTCTCAGAAGCAAGAGCGTGATAAACTGTCCCCAGAACAGAAGGCGGAATTGTCTAGGCATAGAGCACAGGAGCCTGCATTTTATGATGATGATCATGAAAATCCTGTCGAGGATCTGCCAGATCGTTGGGAGTTCCTGGATGAAAATGGTCAGATAGAAAGGTTATCCAAGGAGTGGAAGAAGATGGGGGGCTTGGAGATGGATTATGAAGTTGTGGAATTGCAAGGGGGCTCGGGTGAAAGCAAAAACACTAATGGACCAGTGTGCTTTGAGCTTTTGAAGAATTGACTTATTCATGTATCAGAAATTTGGCTTAATGGATTTTAAGTGTGATATTGTAATACAATGGATTATCTATTCCTTGATCGTTTATTTTTAAATATCTGCATTTGAGTTAACCTCTCCGGTTACCCTAAGTAGAAGAAATTGGCTTCTTGCTCAAAGTCTGCTTAAATGCTTGCAAGGCCAAAGCAGGCGAATAGTAAGGAACTTCATGACCGGCCCCAAAGACTCTCAACCAACTCAAGTTGCCAGCAGTTTTGAAAGTTCCTTTGGCAACACCATCTACGGTATAGTTTGCAACGGCTGCAGCGTTGAAAGCGGCGGAGCTGGGGTAGGTAACGGCGTTGGCGGTGGCGAGACCACCGAACCAGTTACAGATAAAATCAGCATCACCAGCCCAGATGAGGACTTGGATACCAGATTGTACAACTGAAGAAAGAGTTGAGAGGAAGGATCGAGCATCTATTTTAGAGATTTGTTAGATGACGAGCCAAAAATGTGAACAGAGGGGAAAACTAACCATCGCCAGTAGCAGCGAACTTTTCGTAAGGTGCATCTGGACATTCTTGGTATTTAGACTTTGCACCAATAGCTTTTACTACTGCTGCGCTTTGCAAATATGTGGCATAAGTCTCAGGTGGGTATGGGTCGTCGGATGGCTCCCGAATATCATAGACATCAAAGTTTCCTTCAGAAAGTGGTCCTTCAATGTAATTGTAACAGGCATCATCCGCCTTTACACAAGCTGAGTCTGATCCGGTAGTCGATGCACATTTCTCTAGGAGAGGAAGACATGACTCGGTATAGGTGTTGAGATAACTTTTGTGTTCAGCTGCTGTGATGAGTGGTTTGTATGAGTTATTGTAGGAGAAATCGACGTATGCCTTGTAAGCAATGATAGGATCAAACCATCCATTATTGATACCCAAAGCAACGAGATCAATCTTTTCACCAGAGATAGTGCCAGCATCAATTTTGGCATTCTGCTGTTCCAAGTAGTATGCAAATTCTGGCCCATAATGACCACCATAGGATTCTGTAAAGATACCAAAGTCACGGTTCTCGTAGACAGGGAATGCAGCATAGAAGGCTTGAAGAAGATTCCAGACGTATGGAGCGGCGGTAACAGTGGAAGTAACAGAGTCGGTGCCGTATGAGAAGCCAACTCCGATTGGCTGATCAACATAGATCATGTTTGCGTATTCGTTGAAACTGTGGGGATTGAGGGATGGGGTTGATGCTCCATCATAGAATTGACACGGGCCATTCTCTTGGAATAAGCCAAGCATGGACGAGCATCCAGGACCTGTCTCTCGTTAGTATATTCATCGTAGCATGCCGAAAACAGCAATATTTCTTACCTCCATTGAACCATGTTGCCAATGGTGCGGTTGTGGGACTGTTTCGACTTTCAAAGAACCAGAACCACATGTTCATATTCTATTTTAACATTAACGTGGAATTATGTGCATAGGAAAAGATTGATCTCACGGTTCCGACCGACAGATATCCTGAATACTGGTTTACACCGGGTGTTGTCTCGCAAATGCCCGAATTTGTGACGAACGAAAGAGTGGAATCGGTGGCAGCATGGTAGAAGACAGTATGGTTGACTCCATCACGAACTTCAATTGTACGTTTGTCTTTCTTGCCGCCTTCACTGGCGGGGGCGGCTAGAACAGCCGGAAGGAGGCAAGCAACCAAAGAGAGCGAAGTAAAACGCATGTTGATCGTGGTTTGAGAATGAATTGGAAGAGAGTTGAACCACTGCCATTTTCACTTGGGTGGTTTTCATCGAACTTATATTTGTCCTCCAGCCCCCCCTCCCCCCCCCCCCCATCTATCCCCTCATCTAGTCCTCCATATCGGAAAAAATCAGATATCCACTCGCAGACTATTCCATAACAAGTAGGTCTGTGGTTTCAGGTACGAGAAGAACATCAATAGCATATGACACCACAGGTACCAAAGATGAACTTGAAGGTTATTAGACCGTCATGGAAGGTAGTCTCACAAGATTCTCCAATTGGCGTCGATAGGAACAACGCATCTACCCCCGCAGACAACGGTTAACATCGCACACATTGAAAGTCCCGAAGCCAAGCATGAGTTCCAGTGGATACATGCATGACATGGAAGTATAAAGTAGTATTTGAATCTTTAGACTTCCCAAAGAGGAAGCTGATAAAAGACTTGGCAGCTAATGATAAGCTTTTATGACAGAGATATTTCTTCAAGCGGGTACATATGGACATGCCTCTTTGGGCATTTTGATGATCTGGTGGCGGGAAATATGACATGTCAGATGATTTTGATATTGATGCTGGCACAACAGATGAAAATACCGATCGATACTAGCATTATAAGGGGAGTTGGACTTGTGCTAATCGTTAAAGTAGAATGGGCAGCAATGAATGAAAGACTCTTGAAAATATGACAAACGCGAGTATGTAATACAAAGGTTCTTCATCAAAGTTATGACGAGATCTTTTAGATTGAATAGTTGATGAATTATTTGAATGAAGTTGAGATTTAGAGATTTAGAGACTTAGAGATTTAGAGATTTTAAGATCGTTTAGCTGCAGTGCCTACACCATCGACCGACTTTTTACAATAGCCGAGCCTGGGCTTGCATTGCCGTCGCGATCTCCACGTCTTGGAAAATATTGGCTTTCATTGGCAGAACGTGCTTGAGAACTTGGCTCTTGGCAATTTATTAATAAAGAAATCGTCCGAAATACTGCACTACTTTGGAGGTTTGGCATCAACCTAAGGTTGTTGGATAGGTTAGTATTTCTCCTTCATGCTCATCTAGATTTGGCCTCGGATTTCGCCTCAATGTATTGCTTAGCAACACAGTAAATAGCCCAACCAAATCCCGTGCATTTTGGATGTTAAAATGAACTTATAAAGAGGGTTCATCTTTTTGAGCCATTGCCCGCTTCTCGACATATTCTGCAGCCAAGTCATGACAAATTAACCTGTGCATGGCGAAATTCCAACAGAAGTGTGTACAACGTAATAGCTTGCGGCGTCATGTTGAATTAACCTTACCTGCTCTCATTCGTGAGGTTAATGTACGTACAGTGTGGTTTATAATTTGAAATTTCCTTTCATAGAGTCCGAACAGCCCCGCGAGCGCCGTAGAGCAACCATCAGAGCTCCCAGAAGCAGCCTTAGAAGTAACTACCAGTGAAGTCAAAGTCAGGGAAAGGCTGGATGATATTTATGTGGAGGGCAGAGATTCGTTGATTATGGGTGTATGAGATTCAGTCTATATGCACGTGATTGCAACTTCCATATTCAATGGGCAACATTGTCTCCATGCTGTGAGGCAAATATTTCACGTGGTCAAGCTTAGTCATTGGGTTCATATTTATAGCTAGTATTTATTAGTAGGCACAGATCGACAAAGTAATTGTTAATCACTTCCGCGCACAATACACACACATCAACATAAAGACCATCTCCCTTCTTCACAATACGGATGTTTTCAGGCGATTCAGTTGTACATGATCTTTAGCATTGAGTGTCTCAGGTTGCCTTTTCTTTTGAGAGCGAGCGCTATAGTTGTTGAAGAAAAGCGTAGAAGGAAAAGATCTAGTAAGGTGGAATGTATAGTTGATAATACAACATAGCATTGGACTGCGTCTGGTAGCAGCATGCCATGGATATGTATTATACGTATTTTAGCATGACGCCGACTAGCCACTGCACCAGTAATACTTTCCTTACTAATAGTCTTGTTTTGTATATTTGGTATCTACCGTAGAATCACAGCTTTAATTTTGTGCACAAGGGATGACAAAGAAGCGATACATGCACATATGAAAAGCAAAGCATGATAAGTTCATGTTGAAGTAATTCTATTGAAGAAAAGTACACTGCTTTTGTACCCTGGGTATCATCTTCAATCTATCCTTAGCCACCTATCTAGCAATCTTTCTATCCGTGAATGCTGTGGTAGCCAATATATGAAAAGAAAAGAAAAAATAAAATAAATAGAAGGTCAATCCTCTAGTTAAGAATCATAGCCTCGAGCCCAGGATAAGAGTCATTATTATCCAAGCCATATACCCAAATAAGAACGCCGCCGAGGGTATAATTCCATGAATGACAACCGTGCATTCATAAGCCATAATACCCAGGTCCCAACCGCGTCCATTACCACCTCCTTGTCTTCATAGAGATCAATGAAGATTCATCATTCAATCATTTCTGAATCCATCATGGGCTGCATTGCCACGGTGATGAGGTGCTAATGTAACCCCATCAACATTGCTAGAGTTCTGTGTTTCCCTTCCTTCCCAGTTAGGCTTCTCTTTCTCGACATCACTAGTACTTCGGCTCTCTACATCTCCAGTCTCGAAACCGTATTGCCTGGCCATTTGCTCAATCTCGGCTGGAGATAAGTATGGTAAGTCTTGAGCAGCCTTGACGTACGAGATGTTCTCGGTGTATCCCTTGGCAAAAATTATATCAATTTCCTCGAGAGATCTGCGCTTGGTTTCTGGGTAGAAGAGATAGATGACAGGGATAAAACAAGCGTTAACTACTGCAAAGAAGAGATATGTACCCCAAGAAATATTGGCGATCATAATTGGAGTAACCATGACGATTGTGAAGTTGAAGAGCCAGTTGGAACATGTTGAAATAGCATTGGCTCTGGCACGAGTACGGAGAGGGTTGATTTCAGCTGGGTACAGCCATGGTAGTGGCAACCAGGTGGCACCAAAGAATGCGATATAAGTGAAGAGACCGACACCTGCACCCTTTGCGGATGGACCCAATCCATTTTGTGGGATAAGGCAAGCAAATACGAGAACCATGGAAAGACATTGTCCAATGGTACCAATAATAAACAACTTGCGGCGACCGGCTTTTTCAATAATGAACCAGGATACGGTAGCGAAAATAGAGTAGACAATCATGTTGACACCTCCAAGGAGAAGAGCCAAGTTCTTCGAAGTACCAATGGAGGTTTCAAAGAGAATTGGGAAATAGTAAATAACTGCGTTACATCCACCAAGTTGTTGGAAGAATTGAGAAGATGAACCAAGGAGCATACGGCGGAAATGCTGGGTTTTTCCTCCCGTGAACAAGGCAGAGAAAGGTGTTTTAGTAGCGGCTCCGGATGCCATGATACTGTCCATAATAATGGTCTTCTCCAATTGAACTTGTGGATCGTGGTTTTCCAGACCAGCGAGAGCAGCGATGACATTGAGTCCTTCTTCATGGCGTTCCTTGGCTAGGAGCCATCTTGGAGACTCTGGGAGGAAGTAAGTTCCAACGATGAGGATGACACCAAAGAATACCTGGAAAGCAATGGGGAAACGCCAGGTAAGGTCATCAGGGCCATAAGAAGCACCGTAGTCAATCCAGTAAGCAATCATAGTACCAAAGGCAATGACTCCTCCCTCAATACAGATAAGTAGACCACGATTGGTAGATCGACTACATTCTGCTTGATAGGTTGGGATAGTGGATGTGTTGATTCCATTTCCAACACCAGTAACTGTTCTACCAATAATGAATTGCACAGTTGCATGTGAACCTTTAATAGCAGTAATTTGAATGACAACTCCGAAAATCATAATAATACCACCAAGCATCATCTGTGGAATTTTGGTTGTTAGTTAGGACTTCTTATCTTATCGGAAGAATCTGGGGATGTGGGGAAGACTAAAGGGGGGCAAGGGGAAACAAGGGGAAATTGGGGTAAACTTACAGCTCTTCTTCGACCAAGAGAGTCTCCATACCACAAGATGAATATAGCACCAAGTAAACATCCAATCTCATAAATAGCTGTAACAAACCCTTGGTAAACACTATTATCTTTGGTTTGTGGGAAATAGTCGTTAAAGGGGTCTGCGGCGATGATGCCAGACATAACACCTTGATCATAACCAAAAAGCAAGAATCCAGTTGTGGCAATAGTCGAGACCAGTAGGCCTAACTTTCGACCATGAAGACCTGCAAAGGTCTTCTGCGTGGGTGATACCTCAGGTGAAGCCATATTGAATATTCAATGTAATGTATCTCAAGAAATCGTCCAGACTTCATAAATATCTGGCTCAGCCAGTAAATATCAAAGTTATCTCTCACACGGCGCTTTTGCGCTACTGAAACTAACTTGTGGAGGTCTGGAGAAGAAGAGGAAAGAAATATGGGATGAAAATAAGAGAAATTTGGAACGAAGGGGTAGATCTCTTGCTATATACTTGTTGATCAAAACCCCATCCTTCGTCTTACAAACTTAGTGGATCCTCTATTTTGAATGATGGAAGTATATTCCACATTTCTCATGCTTGTTCTATCAACCAACGTCGAAATGGTAAGATTAGGAAACCCGCATTTAATTGGCCCTCAAAGCAACCTCCTGCAGGGTAATGTCAACTTTGCAGAACAATAATGCAGGGAATTCCAAGGCTACTCAGCTGTTGGATCAAGATATCGCGCGAGTTCCCAAATTTCATGTGGAGCACTCAAGTATGATCGATCAAGATCTGCATCCAAATCATGACTAGGAAAGATCCATAAAAGAAAGCGGTGACTACTTTTCCAGTTGGAAGAAGGTCTAAAAAGGACATGATTGGATGTTATTTCTAATCAACAAAGTTAAAGGCAAGCCTGTTACTCTTCGTCCATACACTATGGTATTTGCGTGACTAGTTGGACATTTAGTTTCGGGGTAGAAAGACAGATTAAATAGACCCACTAGACGTCACTGGTCCAAACTGCGGGGGGGGTTCAAGATTAGTGTAACCGTATGAGCTTGGGCGTAGGATTGAGAAGATTGTCTAATTTGTCTTTGTAAGAAGTGGAACAATCCTACTTGAATGATCTTTTAGAGTGGAGGTTTGCATGATTAGGTTACCGTGTGGAGTTCACAATGCTACCTAAAAAGTAGAGACTAGAAAGCTTACTGATGCTCAAAAACTCATGGTATACTTCGTATGATATTGCCTCCATATGGGTTTGCAATTAGATATCAACCTGAATCATGATCGATAGATATTTACTTTAACTCAAGCAAATCGAAAACTAAGCTGCATGAAATACGGAAGGCTTTTTGCTTAATTTTAATGCTTATCCGGTTGCTTAGCGAACTACTGGCCCGATAGTTAGCAATATCTTGGCCGAAATGGTTAACCTTAACTCATTCAATATTTCAACAATTAACAAGTATCATCCAAGTGACATCTGCCAAGTTGGGGCAAGTATGGATTTAGAGAGAAAAGATTTTTGTACAACCGCGCATGCCATGGTTTGGGTAATAATGACGATGATCTATTCAAGTACTATCACAACAAAAACTCACATGTTAAAAGTCATTCCTACTTTACCATCTTGTTACGAAAAAATAGATGCAATATAACGTCATAATAGGATACGATATGCTAAGATAGACCGAGGCACTTCCGAGATACAGTTAGATTGGATCCTTGTATCCGCAAGGTCCCTGCAGCGGGAAAGTATATAGGCGTAAGAAGGATTCATTGGGTGGCTGGCGCAATACTGGAGAAGCAGCGGGACGAGTAAGATGACAAGAAGAAGAAAATTTTGTGGAAAATGTCCCGATATGGTGGATTAAGTGGAATTCATGGAGTAGGCTGGGAAGTCAATGGACTAGAGCAGCGGAGTCGTTTAGCAGCTCCATGCACAGTACTGGTTTCATTGTGGGTGAATGGGCCAACTTCTTCCCAAACTTCCCTGAAGGCTGAAGTAATTAATTATTCTATCAATGGCTTCATCCCCAGCTCCGAAGATAATGCGCGATGACACGAACGCTAATGCAGTTAGGAAGAAGTACGACTCATGGATTATCCGTATTGATTTGTGATGAAGGAGAGTGTCATTAGAGACAAACGGACATTTTCACTAGGACCAAACAGTAACGCTGCAACTAAGTTCTTCCTGGGTCGCTATGTATTCAACCGAAAGGGTAAGCACAGAGGAATGAGAGGTAAGACAAAAGGAGAGAACTAAAGTAAGATTTGACAACATATAGCGAATATCATGCTATTGCAGTCGTCTTGAACCTTGGTGTTGTCGTCTACTATACATTAATCTTTCCGTTTGCCCTTCCTGCCTTCCTTCCTGCCTTCCTTCCTGCAGCTACGCTGGTGAAACGCGGAAAGATGGAGAATTCGGTGGGGAATGGAGATATTGCAGTGGAGAAGTTAGGCCCTCCACAACCTTGAACTTGCGTACAACTTCCCCAATCACAGACCACCAAATCACGAGTTTGATAACACGGAAAAGCGTGACTGGGTTCATTCGCATGTATCCCGGGAAATCGTCTCATTATTATGTTCGGGTTTGGTTTGCTGCAGGAAAAGTCCACTACGCTCCGAACTGCAGCACATGTTTCGCAGGTTGTAAGAAATTTTCGTCAACCCGCGGTTTTATTGATAATATCCGAGTTCAAGCGGCTAATCAGATATCGGTGTCCTACTCGGTGCGTAGTCTTGTCGATCACACTCATGCGCCAAGGATGTCTCTATCCTCAAGTGGTAAAAACAAATCAGACTTCGTATGTTGTTATCGTCAGCATTCAGCCATAGAAATTCTTGGGAGTTTAAGACATGCTTATGTCAAAGGTTCGAGTATTCGATGCAATACGTAGCGGTCTAGGAAGATAATAAAATGGAGAGCTGCTGCATATCTCCAACAATTGCCAAAGCGGAAGAATTGGCGATAGACCAGTATCGATAAAGGATGAATGCTCCGAAGCGACAATTATTTCATAACCACTGGTAGTAAGAAATTCCTGAGACAACGAAGATATGCATAAGCGATAAATTTGGAGAGGGACACTGAGAGAAAATCGACTATTCCTCCTCTTGTGGAGTTAATAGTTATGGTGGATAATCAGTTGATAAAACAAAGAGGATGAGACTATGATCTGATTCAATACTTTCTTCCCGTTTATTGCCCAAGGAGGCATCAAGGCATTGAGCGATGGATCTGTAACTTTCACATTGGGAGTTTCGTGGACCGAAAACAAATCTTGGGTCCCGAAATCGAAATCTAAAACAGATATAATTTCTATGATCTTTCAGAAATCATTTTCCGCCGCGGAATAGGAACTAATGAGTCAGGCAACGTTATGTTTTCAATTGGCGTCCTTTCCCGCGACTGTTGAAGGAGCTTGCATGTTTTGGCTGCAAGTCATTGCATTGAGTTGATCACTTCTGTTCAAAGCGACTGTTAACGAATAAAGCGATGATCAGGTAGAAGGATCAACAGTCACCGGGCATCAATTATTGATCAAAAGGAAACTGAATTGGGGAGTTGTTCTTGAGAAAACAAATCTATATTACAAGGTGAAGTTCAAAAGCTGAACAGCAGATGCCTTTGTAGCTAGTTCACTCAACTAAAACAGGTAACTTAAGGTAATGTGCGAGACAAAGCCACGTTTCTGCCATATCATTGATTTAAGCGAGACATACGAGACTACATACTAATTCTCTCCTACTTCCTAGAAGTCTTCGGTTCCACCTCCACCGCGCATGAGAGTATCAGCTAATACCTCAGCTCGCTCTCTTGCTGCCAAATTCTGTTCTTCAATCTTATCTACGGTTGCCAGACACCTATGCCTCCCCGCCTGCTTTTGTCTCTTTGCCTCCAATTTTTTTAATTCTTCTTGATCTGCTCTCTCGTTGAATGAGGGCGTATGTTTTATTAAGCTCATCTCATCATCACCTTCGTTGTCGGTAGGCTCGTCGACCCAAGCAATGGCCTTGCCCTTTCCTTTCCCATCCCGCTTCAATATACCTTGGATTGGCCCAGCTTGCACGTTACCCTTGACAGCTTTGGCTTCTTCTTGATCTTTTACCTTGGATTTTTCGAAATCGGCAAGAGCTTTTTCTCGTATTGCATAACTGCTCCGTGGCTCTGGATTTTCATTTCGTATTAGACGTGAATTTCGAATAGCTTTTACTGGAAAAACAATGGGAGGCAATGGTTCAGGCTTTGGTGGTTTCGCTACTTTTGGGACCAGAGGATACATGGGAGGGATTGGGAGATCTCCTGAAAATTTAATAATCGTTTGCTCTTCTGCTGCTTGTGCGCGGTGGATGGTAGATTTTGGTACGTCTTCCTCTACTCCTTTATTAGCATGCTCATGTCGGTTGAGAGGTGGTGCTTGAGGGGGTAACAATTTGCTGTTAAATGGTTGGGAATCTTCAGCAGCGCGTCTTTCTTGATGATGAAATTTTGGCAAGTCATCAGTATCGGCTCTCACACGATGACGGTGTACATGTCTTTCAGACTTTTGGGGCTGCAGAGAACTATCTGGTGTATGGTGGGCTTTTCTTCTCCCTCTCTCTTTTGCCCCAGGTGGCCAATTTTCATGTTCCTTTCCAAGAAGAGGTTTGAAGTCTTTTTCAGGTCTTATCGGAAGTGGTGGTGCATGTCCTAGTCTGGGATATGCATGCGGATATCCAACCTGAGCCTGCGAATCCTTATTGTTGCCTTTATCCTCCACTTCTTTCGTGTTTTTCCACACCCCATCGCCCTTTACAAAGCCCATCAAACGTTCTGCGCTTTTCAAAGCGACCCCTTCGGCAATTGTGATGGCTCGATTAACACCCATCAATAAGTCATCCCTCGTACTTGCGTCATTTTCTTTTCCTGCCAATCGTTGGCCTTGCTTTGCTACCCATTCATTGTTTGCCTTTCTTCGTGATCCAGCCAGTTGCCTTAAGCCTTTTGGTGCCTTGGGTGATGATTTCTTCGTTTTACCTTCCTCAAATCGTCGTTCACCTCCACTGTCCCTAACATCTCTATCAATAACCACCTCTTGAATAACATGTTCACCACGTCCAACGTTATGCTCGGTCCTCTCTCTATCTTCGTTTTCATCAGGTACTTCGCTACTTCCTGTAGCCTCATCATGACCATCAACGCCACGTACAAAACGGTAATCGATCTTCGTCTTCTCTTTCAAGTCTTTCAAAGCGCGCTCTTGCCATCGAGCATCGACTTGTTCTTCCGCGGCTCGCCGATGACCCTCCATTTCCAATGTTTCCTTTTCAAGTTTAAGGTCCCGTATCTTGATTGCTTTTGCTCGCAAACGGGTGATTTCTTCTTTGCACTTCAAAGCGTCGTGGTCTGTCTCTAGTTCACCAAGTGGCTCTGAGTCTTTCAGCAGAAGAACATCCGTATCAGGAACAACCTCGGTTGAGAGAGGGGGGCTATCTGGCGAGCTAACAGCAGGCAAATATTCTGGATCTTCTGTGACTAAAGCGCGATCACGCTCAAACATTGCACCTTGCTCAAGCGAAAGACCTGTTATGTGAAGTCTTAGATCCGGCGGAGTATTCATATCAGTGTTGTATGCATATATACGTTGAAGTAATTTTTGCCGTGCATCCTGAGCTGATGGTGATGTGCTACTTGGAGCAATAGACGATGAACTTGATCCGTCTGGGGTAGAGATTTGATCCATAAAGGTGATTTGCTTGTTTATATTGTGGTTTAGGTAGGGGAAGTATTGGAGGTCGATCAAACCGGGTGCGACCAGATTTTAAATAGAAGTTTAGAGCTGTCCAGTACGGCGGATGGTACTTTTTTTTTACATTATTACACACTAATCAGACATATTATGAAGTTTATGAACGGGATCGCATGCAAATAAGACTTGGGTGATTCGGTCATGAGACTACTGTATCATTACACACCTAGGTAGGCAAAAGGTATTTAATCATGATTGATTCACAACAAGTGTTTGAGAAGTCTCGAAACAGCCACCTATAATATCTAAATATTATATAATAATCTGACCTTAAAAATTCAAATGTTGTTGTTCTACTCCCAAAAATCCAAATGTTACTATTCTGGTTTTAAAGATTATGATACTATAAAATAACAATACCTTGTTTAGAACATATTGAGCTTCGATGTATCATAGATGAAGATGTTACTATCTGAGGTTATTGTTGTTTTCATACACAAGTATTCATAAAGATACTCCACAGTACTTTCGGGTATCAAAAACAACTCCCCTATTTAAATAATCAGCTCCAGATTCTGACCAATCATCAACAAGACCTCCCCATTACATCAAGTACAATATAGCCCAACACCTTTGCTCAAGCAAAAGAATCATGCGCATCGCCTTACCGTTGAGGTGATATCAAATATAGAAAGGTGAATCAATACTTCATTCACATTTCCAGAAACATTCTACATAATAAAGCAGGAATAAAAGAAGTAATATCTTCACATCTCCTCTGGCCCCCTGGACCTTGAGCAGCACAAGAAGAATCAACTTCTTGTCGTCTTTCAGCCTCTTACCCAATCTCATAGATACTTATAAATCTTGAGTTTTTCCCCCAACCCAATACCCAAGCCACATGAACCCAAACCACTTCTACCACCACAAGTTTGAACTTCCCAAAAACCAGCTACGATTAGTGGTCTGCCAATATCCGCAGGACATTCTACCCTTACAAAACAAGAGCCTACCACATCCCGCACCTCAACCAACGCCAAGGCACACCATCACACAACCCCTCAAACCCAAGCACTCACGAGATGCAATACCCCTAGATAATCTCCCTCCGCACCCAAGTCTAGAAAGAACAAAGAAATAGAATAGCCCCCCAGTAGATATCCCAATAAACACCCTTCCCGCACGTCCCTCAGAGTATTGTTCATCTCCATCTCCCATTTCCCTCCTCAATACCAAACCTCAACCCCAACAACCACACCACACCGCACCGCACCGCACCGCACCGCACCGCTCCTACATCCATTCACGCACCCCCAGAAATAAAACGATATCGCTTGAAATCCAATACACCAAATGGCCAAACACTCTAGCCTAGCTCTAAATCAAATGCAATATATAGCAGCAAAGCATACCCAGCCCAAGAAACAAATCGACAGAAAGAATTCTCCATATCCACATCCACATCCAAAAAGCCAATTACACGCCCAGACGTCGTAAACGCCAAAACGCAACGACCGAAAATTTCTCAAGAAATATAAATCACCAAGACACGACATACCACTAACCATCAACGGGATCGACAGTTTTCCGAAAACAACCTGCCTCCCCATTCATCACCAGGTGCGAGGAATCATTACGGATCGACTCTTGGTGAACAAGCGAGATTGTTTGAGGTTACTGTAATGATAATAATAATCTTCACCGTTTTCAACCGCTGATGGTACCAAGCAACGATGCGTAAGTATCTAAAGGTTTCTTGAGGGAGGATGGCAGTGTGTGCAGGTGGGTGGGTATGGATATATGAACTCCCCTACCTCCGGAAGAGTGGGGGGCTATATCTGAGATTGTAGATGGGGTGTACATATATACATAGCAGGGATTATAGAAATAAAGATTAGATGTCTACAATACGTACTATTACCGGATCACCACTAGAGCTTTTGCCAAGTTGAGGTTATACATATTTCGAAGTCCAGCATGTCATGGTGCCTATTGGACGACAAAGCATCCAACATGAAGGATATCCATACTCTTCACTTCAGATACAGAAAACGCAGAATGATATCTCGAATCTATGTGATCACAATTCTTATACGCTTGGATCAATAGTTTAAATTGTACAATCCCACTTTCATTGCGCCATGCTCCTAGTACACCCAAACCTGATGCCAATGTAACCAATTCTAATCCGCTAAAATCAACGCAGCAAACACAGTTCCAACTTATGATCTGCTTGGGCCAGCTTCTTCGTCGCCATTATCCCTCTCATCTTTCGGTCTCCCTCTTAGAAATTCTCCAAGTGTATTACTTAAGCTTCTCGCTCGGGTTTTAATTGAACGGTTGAATGATTCACGCTCTTCTATGTCTTGCGGTGCTTCAACATCCTTTAAAGGTGCATCAATGTCCTCATCATCAAGAGTACCGTCGCTAGCTTGAATAAGTCTTTGAGATACCGATTTTGATCTTCGGAGATCGGGTTGTGGTCGTCTGTAAAATTTGCTTCGAGGGGAGTCTACTCCACGTCTTAATGTATCTGCTATTACCACACTCAAACCACCCGATAGGGGCGATAATAATGGACCTGGAAGCATACGAGCTATCGAATAACTTGCCGGGGTCATTGGTGTTTCTCCTTGTGGTGGCGAGGGGGTGTTTTGCTGGCTTGTAGGGGTATGGAAATGGGATTGTGTATTATTTCTAGTAGTAGGTGGTTTCGATGGCGGGGGTGAAAGGGCCTCGGATGGGAGTACTGGAGAGGAAATACTGGTTTGTATCCCTGGATGCCTTGGTGTTCGTACTAGATTTTCACTAGACTCTAGCCATGGGTTTGAAATCAAGGGACTATCCTGACTTGTAGGTCGTGCGCCAGATGGGCCAGCAGTATGGAGCCGCACTGCTGGATTTCGTGACAAAGGTCTCTGGGGCGTTTGTGGTCGAGATGGTGATGTAGCAAAGTTGACATGTGATGATCTCCGCGAATCTTGGACTGCAACCTCGTCAACTGATCCGTCACCAGTATGGACGAGGGACGGTCTTGACTTCGATTGAAGACTTGATCGTTTCCGTGATCCATTATGATATGATACTTCGTCTCCAGTAGTATCCTGGGTGCAGAGTCTAATCGTTTCTTCTTCCCCTTCAATATCTCCTATATTAATTTCCTCATCGTCATCATGAGATGGTCTACCACTTGTAATAAGCCAAACGCCGAAAAACGTTAACATGCAGCCGCCAACAAATTTTACTGCATTCTCGCTAGTGACTTTCTCGAAATCGCGGTAAAGGATTGCGCTGCCAGTGATGACCGACAAGGTGAAGATGACGAATTGTACAGGGATAACTTGAGTTGAATCAAAACGTTGGAGAGCTCTGTTGACATATCTAACCTGCATGACTGCAGTAACGACCAGCACGAACACAAGAACATATGTGACTGGAGTTGTTAAAGCTCGCCAAAGAGTTGAAGAGAGCATCGAAGATACACCTTTGGTCGAAAGAGCTGTATAGCCTCCTAGGAACGGTGAGTTGAGTATAATCTGTGTTGAAAAACTATGACTTACCAAACAATCCTACCAGTCCAAGGTCGACCAATATTGTTTTCCTACCATACCTCGGACTAGCCCACATCAAGACTCCAATTAACAATACTGTGACACCCATATAAACTTCGAATTCTGTTGTGGTGATAGCTCCCCAAACCTCGTGAGGTCCAAATTTCTTTTCTTCTTGCTTAGCACTCAATACAACTGTAACAGCACCAGCGACAGCAACTAGCACTCCCCAAAAATCCCTGAGTCGAAACTGCTCCTTCAACATGATTGGTGCTATCACACAATTTGATATCAAGGCGACGACACCCAGAGGGGAAACAATTGATGCGGGCGCAAACCCATATGCCAAAAAGTTTCCAAGCTCCCCAACTGTCATCAAAAAAATCCCTCCCCACCAATATGGAGATTGTAAATATGTAGATTGTTGATCTCCATGATCATCATCTGTGCAAGTCGAAGATTGAGAATTTTGAGAATGAAATGATCGTCGCAAGGGTTCTTCTTCGCTGCCTTCATATTCTTCCTCTTCAATGATTCGATCCCGATTCGTTCCTACTGTTCCATATCCACCGGCAGACTTGGAAATAGACCTCAGCCTTTCTTTCCGTCTTAACTCCGCTTCATGTAATCTTATGTGTGCATATCGTTGTATGTTCAAGGCAAAGGATATAAGGACATTTCCCACTATCGCGGTAACGATTCCAATCAACGATGACCAACGTTGAATCTTTGAGCCGCCCGTAATATATATATTATGTTCCAGAGATATAGAATGTTGTTGTATCGGTGTACTGAGAAAGGATATGGCCTCCGCATCAAGTTTTGCCGTCGATAAA
Source organism: Monilinia polystroma (assembly GCA_002909645.1). NCBI lineage: Eukaryota > Fungi > Ascomycota > Leotiomycetes > Helotiales > Sclerotiniaceae > Monilinia > Monilinia polystroma. Next base: position 47,341 of record PDUE01000097.1, read on the forward strand.
TACATAGTAGCGATTGTTCAACTGGTATTGAAACTATCGCGACAATGACTTCACACCCCACTCATGATGTACAGGACAGGGGCCTGGGATAGCTAAAAGATTAAACTTTGTTAACTGGAGTAAAATCGAATGGAATCGGAATTTAAGTATTCTACCAATGATCGAGCATACCTGTTTATCTATACTGTATAGGGTAAAACGATGATGAGGAGGAGGAGGAGAAGGAGGAGAAGGAGGAGAAGGAGTAGGTTTGGTAGATAGATGGCTTTATAAGTGCTTTGTAAGTGAAAGGGTTGTGACATGAGGGCAAAAGGGTTATTGTTGGTATTCGCATGAAATTTAATTTTTTATTTTATTTTTTAATTTATATTTTGAACCGCTTCATTTCTTCACTTCTTCATTTATCACATTCGGATGGAACAATGGATTGATTAGGAATAGTCATAGGAAGGGAATAAGAGGGAAGCGTGGGTGAGGTGGGTGAGGTGGGTGATAGATGGAAAAGTACAGGACATGCATGACATGCAGACATGCAGACAGACCTCCTACCTGGTATTGTATTGTAAGATTACCTAAGCACCCATGGAATCCATGGATAGATAATTTATTATCTATCGCCGATCCGATCATTCTCTCTCTTCCAAAGAGGAGAGAGTGAGTATACGAAGGATGTACACAGAAGACGAGCTATAGATAGATCAAATCAATCATGAATTACTACTACACAGAAGACGGAACACGGAGCTCGGAACACGGAGCTCGGAACATGGAACATAAAACCCCGACATCCATGGACAAGGTTACTGGTATTGAAAACCAAAACCCTCCAAAGTTCATTCTCAAAAGGTTCGAATGTTAGTTGTGAATACTTATTAAAGAACAGAGCAGAGCTTCCAAGGTTCTGTTTTGTTTATTTGATTGTATCAATTCTCTCATATCAATCACTCACTCACCTACTCGCTCATCTACTCACTCACCCCCTCACCACTCTTTCACCACTCGTTCACTAACTGTCTGAATAACACCACAAACAACAATACTTAATCCCAATATACGATACCTAACTAAATCCCTAATTTAACAATGAGCGACGATGAAGATGTCCAGGTTGAAGTTCCAGAGTTAGCAGAAGATGATCCTATGAGAGCTTTCTTACCAACATCATTTGGTAAGAAGTCAAAAGAGGCAGATGTAGCTGCTCAAATCAATCGAACAAAACGGCCAGCAGAAAATAAAGTAGATACACCGAAAGCGACTGAGGAAGACGGAGCACAGAAACTTGCGCCAGAGCCAGCATCTAAAGATTGGGGTTCTGATGATGACGATGATGAGGATTCAGATAGCGATGGAGGATCTGACAACGATGATGAATTCCCTACTTCTCATGAATTGGTACTCAAGACGCACGATCGTCCAGTTACCACGACAACTCTTGATCCATCTGGTTCAAGATTGATAACTGGTTCTAATGATTGTACACTCAAGTTTCATGATTTCGCTTCTATGACACCTACGACTCTCCGATCATTCAAAAGCGTGGACCCAAATTATTCAAAGACTTCAGCAAACTCCGAGACCCATCCTATAAACCATGTTGAATTCAATCCACATGCCGGAGGAACATTTCTATGTATATCGGCCCATCCGCAAGCGAAATTAATGAATAGAGATGGGGATGTTATTGGGGAATTCGTCAAAGGAGATATGTATTTGAGGGATATGAATAACACGAAAGGGCACATTTCGGAAATTACTACCGGCACATGGAGTCCGATCGATAAGAATATCTGTGTTACGGCTGGCACGGACAGCACTTTACGAATATGGGATGTGAATGTTAGAAGATGTCAAAAAGAGGTTATCGTTCATAAATCCAAAGCTTCAGGGTCAGCGGGAAGGACTAGAATGACGGCAGTGGTATGGGGTATTCCAGCCCAAGGTGGAAACAATCTACTTGTATCTGCAGCACTAGATGGAAGCCTTGTTATGTGGAGTGGCAATGGGCCCTATGCAAGGCCAACGGCTGAGATTAGGGATGCCCATATCCCGGATACTTGGACCGGTGGTATTGATATTAGTCCCGATGGACGTATGGTTGTTACCCGAGGTGGTGATAATTTGATCAAGCTTTGGGATACTCGAAAGTTTAAAACTCCTGTTGTGACAGTCTCACATCCTTCGACATCAGACGTCTATTCCGTCACCAATATCAAATATTCACCAAATGGCTCTAATATCATCACTGGTTCAGCATCAGGTCACCTTCACATCTTGAACTCTGGCAATCTCAAAGCAGAGCTCGTCACGCCTGTTACTGCTGGATCTCCTCTTATCACAGTCCAATGGCATCCAAAGCTTAACCAAATTGTTACTGGATCTGCAAATTCCGAAGTTCATGTTCTTTACAACCCGAATACTTCAGTCCGAGGAGCTGTCGACGTGATGTCTCGTGCACCCAAGAAGCGTCATGTTGATGATGATCCAAACTTTACAACAGATCAATCGGTCGGTATGTCGGGGGACAGTATCGTCACTCCAGGTGGACTTATGTCCAATACATCGGCTACATCTTTTTCCGCAAGACACCCTACTATTGGTTTGACAGCCTCTGGTCGTTCTCGTGATCCACGTCGACCTAACTTGCCATTGGTTACACCGTTTGCGAAAAGTCAACCAGATGAGAAGCATATTAATGAAAGTATCACATTGAGTAGCATGCGTGATGAGGACCCTAGAGAAGCATTATTGAAATATGCCGAGCTTGCTAAGAATGATCCATTATTTACGAATGCCTGGAAAGAGACTCAACCGACAACTCAGTATGCTGAATTGAGTGATGAAGAAGATGAAGGGCCAAACAAAAAAAAAGTAAAGAGATGAACAATTCGAATGATGAGAGATGACTGCATTACTGGCATGATGTTAGGAGGATATTGGCACTCAAGATGAACCTTCACTAGAAGGTTCAATGGGACTATCGAAAATTAGGCAATGTTACGGCAAGTTTTTAATACAATTCCTGACTCCATGAAGCATTATACTCAACCCAAGTCCCTGTCTTATAGATCCCAAACTTGCGATATTTGACCTATCTGCACCAACCCCTCTTCTGAAGGGCCGATCATCGTTGAGGAATCCCTACATGGCAAGAATCACTGCCACGAACCTCCAAAGATTGGTACTGAGTACCTACATATATATGTAGGTATCTATGAGATGGGAATTGGGTGTCAAAGACCAACCTAACATCACCCAAAAGTTTCTTTAGTTCAAAGTAGGTTCATGATAATTAAAGATAGACCTTTTAGTCCATTGAATCTATCATAAATCCTTTCATTATCTTGAAATTTTATTTGTAAACTGTTTGTAAACTGTTTGTAAATAGATTGAAATTGACGTTTCCTTCATCGTCATCAGCAGCAACATATACATGGCTGGATTTTGATCCATTTCACTTCAACCCTCATCAGATCTAATTCCATCTCTTTTCATCCCATCCCATCCAATCCAAACAACCCTCTCACTTTCTCCCCTATGTCCGGAACTTTCATTACATACCTACTAATAAGGTACGTACCTAATAGATTAATATCTGGAAAAGAGTATGTTCTTGGAATTTTATACATTCGTGGGTTTGTTTTGTCTATTTACATGGTTAGGTTAGGTAGGTAGGTAGGTAGGTATGTATATAGTACATTATGGAAGTGAGATGAGATGAGGTGAGTAGAGGTAAGGTGAGGTGAGGAAAAGAACTCAAAGGTAGGTGGATATGCAACGCTACTTTATATTTTTGATGGGTGTAGGTAGGTTTTGATATTGATATTGTTTATTAGTGTCGAATGTATGCATATTCAAGACTACGTTTAAAGCACTGGACACATGAAAGACAGAACTGATTTGGAGCAACCTATCATATCAAATAAACGAAGTGTATAAGGTTCTTCCTTATTTTCCCCTGTGTGTCACAATTTCACATTTCAAAATATTCACCTCCATTCAATGCACATCACACCACGGCACGAAAGGACATAAAATGAAAATCGCCCGAGGACAACAGGATAGGATAGGATAGGATAGAATTTGGGGGAGGTGTGAGTGGAAAGGGAAGCGAGGACTGCTTGACTTTATATATTCACGTACCTGACGAATGGATGGCATTTTTCGACTTTTCGCATTCAGATTCAGACACGCATTTAGATACACATTGAAGGAAAACAACAACTCTAGCTTTGCTCAGGGTTTATTTGAATTATACCTACCTATCTACCTGTTTCTTTTGAGTTTGCTTTGCAATTTGGATTCTGGTGACAATCTTGATATTGCGACGACACGAGTTTTTTTTTCTAGGTACTCGGTGCAGTACTTGAGGGAGATATTTGGGTTCCGATTTGGGTTTGAATCTTTTGCTTTACTTGATTTTATTTTACTCTACTTGACTGTACTTCACACTCCATTACTTGTCGATCAGCTCAAGATAAAGATCAAGTCAATATGAACGAGAAAGACAAGAGCACAAAGATGGAGATGAACGGTATAGATTCGGTCGCAAAGCCGCAGCAGGTATCTTCAAATCATGGTAAGATTCCCTCGCCGCCCACTTCCCCTCTATCTACAGTATTGAGAAATGGCTCGGGCGGCACTGTGTATTCATCCGAGCACGAAGAATCATGTACCAGTTTACAACAAGATGCCACGAGGAAACTGCGTGCGGGGAATCCCTCACTCTCGCCTCTTGCGTCACCATTCGCCAACGCAACTTCAACTTCTACACCGGGTTCAAAAAGCATTACGCCTAGCGTCCAATCTTCAAGCACGTCAGTTCCATCCTGCTATCCAGCACTATCCGCGATTCTGCAACGAGATGCAGCGAAACTCAAGGTGGGCGATATAAAGGGTACGCTACACGAGCTTCGAGAACTGCGCAACTTTGCAACGCTCGATCAGCGAGTCGAGATATCGAGGGCGGCGGTGAATATTTCAAGAGAATATGATGAGTTGAAGAAATGCGTAAGGTGTATGATTTCTACCGGTGCCTACCTTACTAATGCAAGATTGTAGAGCGCATCTCTATTGAGGAAGAAGCAACCATTTGTTCCGTTGATCAAGAAGAGAACAGCTCCCGTTGATGATGATGATCCGGAGAGAGATTTGTTCGCGTCGGAGTTTCGGTTGTTGTGTCTGACGCTACGCATGGATTCGGAGACTCTGGTTAGGTTTGATGATGCGCTTGGAGATGGCTATGTGACGTCTCTGGACTATCTTATCAATATGCCAAATCTGGCTCAGAGGAGGGTACTTCTGACGGCGTTGAAAAAGGTTGGGAGAGCTTTTGATGATACTAGAGATGAGGTGTGTGGTTTTAATCTCTTGCTGATATGTTTCTTTTACTGAAGTTTTTGTGTAGAAACCGGCCGTGGCTGAAGAAATGCCTACGACAGGAAAGAGTGCGCCAGAATCGGATACAGAATCGAGTGACAATGACAAGAACATGGCAGAATTGGCAAGAGAATATTCCCACCCCATCATCACCATCACCATTAAGTTCGAAACTAATTTCCTCCTCAGGAGAAATGTCTCTTGCCCTACGCATCCATGGCATCCACCTACGTCAAAGCAATTACGCATAAATACCGCGGCGGAACTTCCTCCCTTCACACCTACGAATCTTACCATACTCACAACCTCCAAACCTGCACCATCAAACACGAAGAGGAAACCTACCCCTTCGGCTTCAACGCCTTGCTCCTTTCCACCTTCAGAAAATGCAGTCGTCAGCGTCTCCAAAAAGAGAGACAGGAACGACGCGCTGTACGTGTGGGACTTCATAAGGGCCTCGTACGGAAAAAGACGAATCCTTTGTTAAATGAGGACATTATTAAGGAGTATGGGAATGAGAATTACGGGGATTTAGAAGGCCGGGTCGAGATGCAGGATTTGAGGGATGCAGCGTGTTGGGAGTTGACTGATCGACATGTTGAAGAGAAGAGCTGTCGAAAGAATCGAACGGGGAAGTTTCGGGCGAGTAAATCGCTGTTGAGGAACGAATTGAGGAAATTGGATGATCATTGGATTCAGGAGGGCTTGTTGCCGTTTGTTAAAAAATACAAGGTGAAGATTGAAGTTAAAGCGGAGGTTCTGCAGGACAGGAAACGCAAGAGGAATGTTGATGAGGAAGAGGAGAGGGAGCAGTGTAGAAAGAGAAAAGAAGAGCACTCAGGCTGGTTTAATAATTATTTGGCGCAGGAGATGGTGAAGGTTCAAGCAATTGAGAAGGAGAGAGAAGAGGAGAGGGTCGGGACAAAGGAGAGGAAGGAGAAGAGGGAGGGGGAAAAGAGAGAGAAAGAGCTTAGGGAGGTGGATCGTGTGGCTTGGCAGAAGAGAGAGAGGTCTGATTGTTCGATAACACAAATCTGGATTGATTTGGGGGTGGATCTGGCTCGCTTGAATAGATGGAGCGGGATGGAGGTGTAGGGAGGCAAGGCAATGGTTCGGTGTTGAGACGGATATCGTGGATGCGCACTAAATGATGCGATTTAGATACCCAAGTGTCTTTTGGGAAACTTCAATTTATTGCATTGCAATGCAATTCAATTCGGACAAAAAGAAAGAATAGCAAAAGTTTCAATCTTCGTTACTTTAGGAATATCCTCGGTGTACTTGTCATCTTGAAGTCAAGGTCAGCATGAATTATTAATTTTAATAGATATCACAAATTATTTCATGAGGTTGGGAAAGAAATTGTATAGGATGTTACTTTGCTTTGATTTTCTTTTCTCGCTCTGTACATTGTATTGTGTATGTTATCAGGAAAATTTCGTTATTGCACTCTCACGATATCAACAATGATGGATTATTTTCCCGGTTGTCGACAAGGGGAAGCAAGGTTGCTGGAGAAATCTAGTTCAGATACTAGTATAAGGTGATGATGTTAAGAATAAAGTGATGCTCACAGTAGTACTGATTTCAATTATAGAGTAGAAGTTTTCAGCTCTAGTTGAACAATGAGTACTGGGCCTCGAGTGAGCATGAAGCCATGAAGACTAACTGCCTCTCTTCAATCGAATGTTGTTTTCACATAGCAACACAACATTCTATGTCCTATACTCTATTCATCCCTACATCAAGGCCTTTCCTTACTTTGGGGTATGCGAATGAGATCCAGTCCCAAGTCCTCAATCTAAAGAGACGAAGTGTTTCAAGTGTAGCATGTTTCAGACAACAATCGACGTTGAGCAGATTGAAGGGGAGCGTTGATTTGACGCGGATATCGGAAGACGTACGTTCTACGTTAGATCTGACATACATGATGATGTAGAACCACTTTCTCGCACACAAAAATCCTCAAGATCTCATTCGACAATATGGCGCGTAAAGGCAAGATCAATCATGTGAAGAATAACCAATGAACGAAATTGACCGGGAAGCCACAGCGTGGTCACCAAGGACTGGTCGATGACCTGTGAGGCTGGTGATACTTGGTCCATTCAAATGTTTCCAATTAACTAGGCCATGCATAAGTGACGTTTCACAACAATCCGTCAGGTACATACATGTTCAAATTCAAACAAGATCCATATATTCGTTGTAAAGATAGGTAAAACATGTTTCCCTTGGTAAACGTATAGATCATCTTTTGCACAACGCAATCATGATACGTGCCATTTGAAGTGAGGTTTGATAAAATTAACTTCGGGTCGGGAAGGGCCTTAGGGTTTTGCTGTCAATCACGTGATGGTATAGTGGATCTGTATATTGATTGGTCCGAGCGTTAAAAGGTGATCAACTCTCGACCCAGCCACCTCAAAAATGGATATTGGAGCGTTCTTACACATTCAATTGGTGAATCATTGGATCATACAGTAATATTGAACTCCAGCTCGATGTTCACTGCCACGTCTTTGATCAAGTAGAGTAGTTCCAAGACTAACTAACAATTCTCTTATATACACAACCAGCCAGCCGTTCGTTGTATTGCTAACAGTCCCTCTCTGAGATTAACATTCTAAACAGGACTCGAATATTCATACTTTTAAACAATGTACCATCATACTCCCGAATCACTATTACCTCGAACAGACTCAAAAAACCCAAATTCTACATGTCGAGGTTTATCATCAAATGGAAAACCATGTCGAAGAGGTTTATCTAAATCACCTAATAATTCACCGAGTCCGAGTCCATCAAGAGGAGCATTGAGTCCTGAAGCATTTTGCTGGCAACATAAAGATCAAGCTGGACAAGCTGCTCTACCTGTACAAAGTCGACCAAATCCACTTCGTGAGAGGTCCAGCGTTGATACATTGGTAGAAAGATTGGGGCTTCTTGATGTTGACCCAAAGAAAAGTAAAGGGAAACAACGTCAAACAGCAGAAGATCATCGTGGCAGACGACCAGGCTCAAATACAGCTTCAAAAAATGATCAACAGCAAGCACAACCACATCGGTTGCAAGAGCATCACCAGGCTTCACATTCTGAAGATGATGGTCGGGGAAGACATAAGCTAAGAAGTAATCTGGAAATGCTATGTTGTATTGGCCAATCAGATGATTCGAGTTCACCCAGACCTCAACAAAATATACCTGAAGAGCGCTCTTCCTCCCACATTCCACCGGGTTCTCACGTAACAGACCATCTCGAAGTACCAGCTCCAAATCGTCCAACTTCTAGGCCACGGCCTTCTTCGAGACCACACACATCATCATCATCATCAAGACCTTCAACTTCAAAGGCCCCTGAAATGCTTCAACGCCCTAATATAGAACGGGATCCATCTTCACGAACAGGAGAGTTTTTAGCTCATATACCCTCATCAGCAAGCCCTGAGACCACAGCTTCACTCTTGGCAGAACTAGCGAAACCTATTTCCGATTCCGATGCACCTGGATTTATATATATGTTTTGGTTGACCGATGAAGGATTGCCTACGGGACCTTCTGATGAAGCTGCTGGTTCTCTTCTTGCACCTGCATCAAGATCTGGGGCAGATAATCGACGCACATCGGATGTTCTAAGCTCATTCACTTCTGCACCACCAGATAAGAATGAAAAGACTATGCTTCTCAAGATTGGTAGAGCCGAGAATGTTTTTGCGAGAATGCAACAGTGGAAAAAACAATGTGGTTATAATCTTGCATTGATTCGTTACTACCCTTATCATAATTCGTCGAAGCCACAATCTAGAAAGGCTAGCGAGAATGAGGGACCTAAGAAAGTGCCAAATGTGCACAAGGTTGAAAGATTAATTCATATCGAATTGATGGCGAGAAGAGTAAATTGTGGAAAATGTAAAGCATGTGGCAAAGAGCATCGAGAATGGTTTGAAGTTGATGCTAATAGGGAAGGAGTTGCGATGGTAGATGAAGTTATTAAACGGTGGGTAGACTGGGCTGAAAAGGACGAGGCATCTAGACATAGGTAGAGCCTCTAGGTAATACAGTATTATTTTAATTAACGGTTTTCAGCTGCATGCTTTACTTTATGTATCAAACGTCTATTGAATGTGATTAGTTATGTATAAACAAGCATGGGTAGTACCCTCACTACAATCCCATAGAAAGGATAGCATTCCCCTAACTTTCTTCGCGTAATTTAACAACGTGTACTTTTCCTTCGCTCACATATCCATATATGAATCACAAACATACACATACGCACGTATCACAAACCGACTCAGAAGCTTAAATTTGAAAACGTCTTACTTACCCCAGGACCTTGCAAAGCTGGAAGAATCCGAAGAGGGTGTTTGTTTGTATTTTTGGGGTTCGGGTATGTGGTATATGGGATGGTTTGGATGTTATGATGCAAATTCTCGTTGTTACTGAAATTGAAACTTTGAAGATTTAAGATTCATAGGGGTGTTTGATTAGATTTTTGGATGTGCTGGGTGGGATTGTTGTTTGCTGTGAAATACCATGAACTATCCGTCATACATTCAGAAAACATCATCCTAGCAATTAAAAAGATCTATGAATCTTCAAGGTGGGGATTTTTGAATTGTTGATGAATGTATCTGTCAATGTGAATGTGAATGTGAATGTGAATGTGAACATTTAATTAGAAATGAACCTCATACCTAGACCTGATAAACTCAGGTTGAGTAACCTTAAGTACTGTATAAACTGATGCCTCTCTTTCCTTTTTCTTGTGGGTATACACACCATCCTGGACATCATTGCTGAATCTAAGACTTATCTTATACGAAAGATATTAAGAACTTCTCGCAATACCATACATCAATTAAGGCTATTCTCACTGCACAATAATAACTCAACATGCCCTACTGCTACCCTTATCCCTACCCCTACCCCTACCCCTACCCCTACCCCATCTACCCTCCTCCAACCTACTACAACCCCACGCCCCTCATCCATCAAACCCCCGGTTGGAACCCCCTCCACGGCCACGATGCCGGTAGCGCACCCCCCGGCGTCGCAAGCCGCATTGTGGCCTCTGCCCTCGTTCCCAGTATGTACTACGCGCCGGTGAGTGACACCTAAAATAGGAGAACGCGGCTAACCAGTGATTTATCATCAAAATTTAGAGATGGCGATTCCTATGAGTTGGGCTGCGCCGGTGCTACCTTTACCTTTACCATTGGCATTACCCATCCCTCCAGCTGATCCTTTGAGAGCGTCTAAGTGTTGTCGGGGGGTGAATGCTGCTGCAACTGCCAATACTGCTTTGAAACCAGAGCCGAGCCCCTCTAAGCCGAAGACCGATAGAAGAACTACCGCCCGGAAAACTTCTGGTTCGTCTTCTTCATCTTCATCTTCATCTTCCTCTACAAATTCAAAAACAAAAACAAGAAAAACAGAACCTGGGCCTCCGCCTGATATTCTATATCATGCGAATAAAGATAAAGATCAATATAAAGATGCGAATGCAAATGCAGATGCGGACCCTTCATCATGACAACCAAGATATGGCCCTGGACTTTCTCTTTTAGGTAATAGGGCGAGCTTTAAGTTGTGTGGTTCTTTGTCTGGGCGACCGGGAAAGAAAGTGAGGTTTTCAGGGAGTACGGTTGGATAGGGGTGGGGTTCAGCTTGGCTATATGTGGTTGTGGATGAGGAGGTGAGGGTTTGGCGATGGATGGAATGGTGCGGCTGGTGATGAGTGTTGGGTTTGGTAGTGCGGATGGACTGGTATGTTATATATTATATTACGCGTAGAGATACTGCGATTTGGATGTTCTCTCTGGTCTTTAGTATTTTTGGCTGTTGGCTTTTTGTACAAAGATGCATGTGAACGTTTGCTTAAGAAGCTCGGCATTATAAAGTCTCTACGGGAGGTTGTGTTGGAAGATTGTTTGTCCTATTATGTTACAGCATGTCTACAACTATTCCATGAGATTGGAAGATTTACACTCTGTGTGCTCGGCTGAAATATGGAGCGAGGAATATGATGGTGATTCTTGGGTGATATATACTATGACACGACCCATGTTTATTTGAAGGTTCGGACAAATTTGATAACAGTCTTGTTGTTTCGAAATGGCAAACGTGAGGATGGATATCTCAGGAGGTAATATTTGCGTCAAGATTACTCTACTCTACCTTTGTAAGAAAGGGTATCCTATGAGTGTAGCAGAAGATGAGTTAGAGATGTTTCATCCTAGTTTGTGATTCAATGCTTAATCGGTTTATGATAATTATCTGAAATACAATGGTTGGAAATCATTTGGAGGTCTATCCAAAACATGATCTCCCATCATGGCTACATATCAGGACTTATACGGGCGTTCAACTGATAAAAGTTGTGAGGTTTCCATGAAAGCTGGAAGTGATATCTTACTAACCTGGAAAGAAGTACTTTCCCTGGTAGAATCTCAGAAGCTCTACTTAAAGATGCTTACTCGCCAGAGTACGATGCTATTTCCAATCAAAGATGTCAAGTCATCATTGATATTCACGCCGAAGCATAAATCAAGGTGAGAGAATTCCAGGTGAACTTGGAAAATCTAATAAATTGGTCTCAACAAGCATGTCTTGACGCATACTCAATCACAGAAAACTTCTATAAGGTTCGATAGAATATACAATATATATATATATATACACCAAAGCACAAACAGACGAGGTACGTAACAAAAAAAAGTGACATCCTATCTCGCAAACATCGAAACAACAACAACAACAACAACAACACATCCAAGACCGCTTATTTCATCTAAATGTGCAAAAAATAGCAAAAAGACAGTTCACTGGCACGCTCAGCTACATCTGTCCCAGGTGTGCAATTCCTCCCCGATGGAAGATTGGAGAGCCCGATCGCATTTTGACATTGGAGGCACTACTGCAGTGCGCCACTCAACCCACCCGGCTAAGTGGTCTTTACCTGTTTGTTAGTGTGATAAGGAGCGTTGTGAGGGTATATAAAGAAAGCGAGGTTGTTGAAATTAAAGTGAAGTCTTTATAATTAGGTGGTGGTGATTGGTGAGATATTTGATTGGGTAACCGAGGAGTGGTCGATACCATGTTTCTTGCGGAATTTGAATGTATATTGAATAGCTGTATGTCAAAGAATAGCTAGAAGATATGTTGCTGGTCATAATGAGCGGCGAATATCTTGATAGAGAATGGGATGAGATGGATTTACTGTTTAAGAGGAAATATATTTGTTATGAATCAAACCTTTTACATTTCTGTTCTTCGCCTTCTAATCAATGTCTATCATAACACAAGGCCAATCAGAAAATATTAAAATCACAACAGACCCCAACCCAACCAGAGCGGGAGTTTAAAGGATGATACATGACAGAGATGGCAGCGCAAGTATTGAAGTAAACGATGATTAGTCAAGCCTAGAGATGAAGCTAATGAACCGTCTTCGCAATATTGGAGGATGAAGGAAAAGTAAATTACACGACTTTGGAAATTGCAGACATCTCTATGTTGAGGAATTCTCAATCGAAAAGTGTCAATTCCTCCTTGGCTCGCTACGCCAAGCTATACCTTACAATGCGATATCAATGAGAACAAAACAGCAGAGCCTGCAACAGAGACTGAGCAATGAAATGATTTGCAGATTTATGACGTTGATACCAACAAGATTGGAACGGTGGATCATAGCGGATGAAGACATATTGCGGTGAAACTGAAGAGGTTGATGGGAGTATCAGACCAGCGCGTATACAAGGCTCCTGGTATCATGAACCTGATGTGCATAAGCCGAGTGGCTAAGGAAAATATCTGTCCAGTTCCCAAACGACTTTATAAATCAAATGCTGACAGTGGGGGGAATTTGAAATGCGCTTCATCATAGGATGAGACTGATAATACTATGCCAGAAGGATAATAGTGAACAGTCAAGTACAAACATGAAATGAAGCCGAGTGGTTATGATTTATGAAATCAAGAAGCCAAATAGATGGCAATCTTGCGAGGAGTAGGAGGGATTGACGGCAGAAATCACGAGACAATACAACAATGAATCCAATAAGGCAGCGACATCGTTCGCCTCGCGTGCATCATGGCTTTCACCATTAACGGAGTATTGGGAGGATGTCTCTACTTCTGCCTATATCTTTCCAGATAGATAAGTCTTGCGCCATATCCATGATATCCTTAGAGGATGCTTTATATGTTTCAATATACATTCTCTTGACCTCGCTCTGGTCCTTTCTGGCCTTTTCTCGTCGACTTGAGTGATTCTTCTTTGATCAGGTTTATTAATCTCTAGGGAATGAGTATGATTTTCCTCCGTCCAGACATATGCAGGCTAAGCAGGTATAAGTGTTTGTATGGCCCCACAGCAGTTACCAAAAGTGCCAGTGTGAATGGTTGGGTAGTTCATGGAACTGCCAACACTTATGCAACATGCATTTCTCCATATCCCCCCTAACAATTTCTTTCCTCCCCCCGCCCTCATCTCCCCGCCCCGCCAAGGCCATCCAAAATCATATCCAAAAGGAAGTCCACCAGCATCCAAAAACACCAAACGAAACATAAAAAAGAATCTAGCAATCAAAGAGAGACAAGCCCGAACTCTCAAACCCGTCAAAAATAAAACGAAAAATATATGACCAGACTGGGGCACGATCCCAGGACCTTGTCCGTATTGTAACAACTGTGAATTGTTAAGGACACGTGATAACCAACTACACCATCCGGCCGTTATTCGATGAGGACACCTTGTGCATTTTGGATATATAATGTCTTCATAGTGATCTGATGAAGAAAAATTTATCTTTGAAAATTTTCAGTCTGGTGGGGAGGATCGGGAATTAGGTTTGATGGTGGGGAATCGGCATGAGAGATTATGGATTTTATGCGAGGATATTGATTGGCGTACTGAGGACTTTATGTCTTCTGGAACATCACTTGAAGAAATGCAACGCAAAAAATTGGTTGTTTAGACACTTGTTGTCTAAATTATATTCCATGTTCCATACCTCGTGATATCTCATGTATTAGTGTTTTCTTCTGGAAGGCATATAGCTCAAAGTCCAAGACAAACTTACTGTCTAATATATATGCCGAGATCCTGTTTATTTTCATTGTGGTACAATGACTACGGTTTCTATCAAGGAAGACTTGGATGTAACTTCCTTCAGCACAGTCTGGTCGGGGAATAGTTGAAAGGGCAATGAGAACTACGTATACCAATGAAGCATCGGTCGAAGAAGTATCGATCGATAAAGTCCAGCTGTAGGACTGTTTCCTATGTCTATACGCTTGTCCAACTACCTAACCAATGTAACAAATAACCCCCAAACCTGCAACAAAATATCTAAGTATGCGAAGAGAAAAAAGAATAAAAAAAAGCAGTGAAATCTGCAAAAAAGGAATCACTTCATGATATCAGTTCTCTCTGACGGGGAGTCGAACCCCGGTCTCCCGCGGCTTGCAGTTTTAATGACAAGCGGAAATCATGACCGTTAGACCATCAAAGATGTTGTTTTTGTTGAAGATAATCGTGAAATTTGAATATATATATGAGCTTGTGAGTAAGTGGAGAGGGTGGATATTTCCTTTCCATAGCCTGGCATTACATACCCAGGAGCTCGGTCATGACCCACTAAGTGATAAAAGTCCCTGCTTTTCCTCAACTCTTTTACCTGATCACTGCCCTTCATAAGTATAAATCTGGCCCCGTACTTCAAAAAACAAAGATCGGGCTTGTGGTTTAGTGGTATAATGTTCCCTTAGCATGGGAGAGGTCCGGCGTTCGATTCGCCGCTAGTCCAAACACGATGACCTGTTCATCTGATTTTTTGCCTCCGCTTGCTGTATCTTAGTGAATAGGGGAGTCGATGAAAATTTTGTCGGCGGAAAACCATTTGGCCGGAAGGTGCACATGTTCTACTTGACCATGTTATAACAATTTTTACGTTGTCAACTCGTTCCAAGGTTATTATCGATCATTTGTGATTTTCTTTTATTCCATGACTATGTTGCTATTGCGTGGTAATTAGAATTCGTGAAAACTTTGAGCTGGAAGGGTTGAAGATTTTTTTGGGGGGCGGAGGGGAGGGGGGGTGGAGGAGGGGACAAGGTTAATGCATGCATAGGTAAGCGAAGTCCGGTTGTAAGGGCAAGGTGGATTGAACTTTGATTTTGCTAGGGTGAAAGAACTTTTTCTTCTCCTCTTGTATTGGAGGACTACGGGGCGGGTAAGCAAGCAATCCTATCAACAGTAGTGACAGCTAAGTTTTTGTGAGGTTGCAGCCATTGGTTTTAAAGAATCCAGCATTATCTTCCTCGGGCTGCTAATTTGATAAGACTGTCCTCACACTACGTATATACTCAAGCATAGAATAGTATATCTTGAAACCGTTTGCTCCATGGAACTGAATATCCATGGGCATACATAACGGTGATTACCCTTTTCGTTAATTTAGTCCAGCATTACCACAAGAACGCAATAGCAACTTAAGCTTGGGATATATATTGGTCCAGAATCTAAGAATATTTGCCAACAACACCCACCAATACCCCTATCGATATCTCATCCCGATTTCCTGAGCGAGAGTTGAGTATTCATCATCACACTTTGGCAAATATATTGAATTTGCTACAGCCAAGATAGGACGAGAGTCTGATTTGCTTTTTAATCCCAGAATAGTTTTTTTTTGAATATCTGAAAATGGGTTAATTGCGATTTTGCACACTAGGCCTCTAAGACTTTCGCAAACATGGAACTTGGATTTTTTTCTCTCAACGAGATCCTAAACCTGTGTGTCTTGTGAGATTAGCTGATAGTCTAAAATTCCACTCCTGAAAGTTTTGTTGCATATCTGGAAATGGAATGGGAAAAGTCTGAAGCTAGGTAATCAATCCATACTACCGATTTACTTCCTGTTAGAGCTCTATGATAGTTAACATCACATGATCATACTATAGTGGTATGGGGAAATTTATACAAAGCATGCTTTCTACCTAGAATCTAATCATGAAGAGTGACAACGCACTTTTAAGACACTACACGTAGTGTTTATAAGCATCGCCCAGAGTGATACCGACAGATTTGTTCCAAAAACGCCCTGGGTTCTTGTCTGGCAAAGATAGAATATCGATGATAGTCAAGTGTGTTTAATTTGAGATTCAAATGGGATATTCAAGGATAGTCACTCTGTGGATTAGGAAAAGTACGATTGATATCCGATATGAAATATCTCAAGGAGCATATATGATAAGGTGGTAAAACCTGCAGCACATCGGCCAGACTGTTTGGGACTGTTATTGGGATCGCCAGGGAGTTCTTGTAAATATAAGACAGACATTATCCAGTGGAAACTGAGGGGTTTTCTTGAAAAACATTCAAAATTTCCATCTGGAAAGATGGCGCAGGTGCTTTATTCATTGTTGTGGATAGGATAGAGGTATTTGATATGAATTTCAAGAGTCGCTGAAGATATTCAAGATGCTTGATATTCTTCCAAGCAGATGCTATTGTGAGCATGTGTACTTCATGTCTGAGCTTCTCTGTTGATCAAACACTGGCAACCTCTAATGTTCGAATTTGACGAAGATGATTGTATGCTGAGAAGCATATCTAAGATGGAGATACGCTCTCATAGAGTCCTGATATCTTTGAACTCAAGATGAGCCTAGTTTCATCTCCGCGAAAGAATCTGAGCTTCTCCCCATTTCCTGATACCAAAACTTGTATTCGAGACGGTCGCCGACGCTTCGTTTGTATGTTGATGGAGTTTCCATTCACTCGATACGGAAAATCTAGAAAAATTCGACCCCGTTCAAATAGCTCAAAGGATACTTTCTAATACTGTTCCATAGCATGCTTCTCTCATAGTCTTCTCACATGTTGTAGGGGCAAAACATTCAATCTTTTGTAATTATCCGGGAAGGTGTCTCTACCTGCCTGTTTCATGCCTTCAGAATACGCCATTAGCCTGACTTTTGTGGATTCGACGATGGTCTCGCGCATCTGTAACCTATAGTACTATTAGATGAGTAGTTGGCTATTGTAACTTGATGCCCAAAAAGCTTTCTAGTCCGTTGATCGAGCATGAACATCTATTGAGCTGGATACTTCCAGCTTGGCCTATGTAATTAGTACAGATAAATTTCATGATCTCGACTTAACAGTTTGAGTCCTTCCTGTAGTTGACTCTGAGAGAAATAGGTCTCCGAGAGTTTTGAAGGCGTCACCCACACCACTCTTGTTTATGATCTGGAGGGGTCTGTCTTAGGCCTGTACAGAAAGCGATGTGACAATTTTCTATCCGGTATGCTTATACTTTCAGACCCGACATAACCGTATTATCACGACAGCCATAACATGAGTACTTTTTCGGTGTCGTTTTCTTACCATCTGTTAACTTCGAGGCTGCCCCCTGATCTTCAACTTCTGAACTTTCAATTACTTGAAAACCTCCCGAATCCCAANNGGTATTGAAGCTACCCTTTTCGCAATGTCGATTCCTCAATAGTCATTCACTAGAACCCGTACACCCGATGGATTGCAATTCGACTCAAAAAATGGAACCCTTCCCTCTGCAATCTCCTAACTCCAATTCGACCAAAAATATAGTCTTTCAGGTTTACATGCCTTATGTCAGCCTCCAATGTTCCGATTCGGACTCAATAATTGGACGGTCTCTCAAGCATAAATACGTATAATTTTGGAAGGAGTGATATCCTGATGTACGATTTGATTTGTAGATCGCGTGTCCGCAATCATTACTAACAAGCTCGAGTTTGAAGAAAAAGGAAAGAAAATAAATTTGGTCTCGGCGCGGCACCTCAGAAAGAACCCAAAAGGATTCTCCGACGCCACTACGCTGGTTGCTAGGTGGGGTTTACTATTGAATTTGATGTACCACGAAATCAAACTATTGAATTTCAGATGTGCAACAAGATGCAGACTCTTTGAAGGAATACGAATTATTGGACGACTCATAAAGACTAACCTAATTGATGTAGACGAGTGGAGGGTCATGGTGATTCAACATGAACTGCTTCCGCTATGTGTACCGGGATTTCTCTTATGATAACAAACGTACTGTAGAATTTGATAGTAAAAATGTATGAGCCAGGAGAAGTTCATGTTAGAATTCTTGAGCCCAGAGAACCAGCTTACCTCGAATCCTTATCATAGAATCAAATGCAACGAAGAGACATAAACCTAGGTACAGTATTGTAGAGTTGATAATGTGCTTCAGATTTCTGGCTGGAGTTGCATAAGACGATGTGGGCCAATCCTGAATCCGGTAGAACGGCGAACTTATACGGAGTAGGTGATTCCATAGATGGACCGCAGTGATGCAGGCTTGTCATGAGACTAGGGACTGTATTGCCATTCCAACTCCCAATATTAAAGTTGGAATATGCATGATTTCATGGATGATGTTACTCAGAGGACTCCTGATTCATGTATGATGAGCTTATCCATTTTAGGTTTGGTCATGTAAATAGAGAAATGCTCCGTACATCTAACAGCCCCCACATGATTAGCCTACCTACGGAGTACACAACCAAAAACGAAATGTGTGAGTGTTTCCATCTTGAAGGTCTGCAACGGCGCTTGATTAGACAAAAATTTCTGTTACAAAACCTCAACTCAGCCCTGATCTAAGGCTTATGGGAACAAAAAATGCAAAAGTGAAGTTAATGATTGAATCATTATTGGACTAGCGGCGAATCGAACNNTTATACCACTAAACCACAAGCCCCATCTTTGTTTGTTGAAGATATCGTCAGTTATTTAACATTGTATTCAACACATACGTGGGAAAGAAGACAGTCAAAGATATCACTCTTAGTTCAAGATAAGCGAGCCAGTGATAGTATATTCGTGTGTTATCCGTTCCATGAGAAGACATAAAATGCGAAGGAGGGCATAATACTAGAAATCTTCCGGATTAACAATAACTTCATTCGAGTTAACACCAGCAGTACTAGCTTCATCACCAAGCAAATTAACACTAGAACATCTCCTCACGTCCGCACATCTATCCATCCACA